>SDVV010008347.1:0-17248 GCA_016164225.1 Gammarus roeselii | reverse complement strand
CCAAGTGGACCACCCCAAATCCACCTGGTCTCCCAAGTCCCCCGGGTTCCCAAAACCCCGGGTCCCCGAGTCCCGCGGATCCCACGAGTACCTCCTCTCCCTGGGTCACCTTGTCTCAACCAACCTCGATGCATACAATAAAAATAACCAATGCAAAATTCATCAACATGAAAAAAAGGCAGAGAAAAATAATAGAGCCCAAGCAAGAAGAAATAATAAAATACTAAAATAAAGTGTTAATACAGATACAGACACTAGGCCGCGTCCCCCAGAAAGGGGGGTGGCCGACGGCAAGGCTCACCTCACACCCTCACACGATCACACTCACACAACTTAGCCCTTTTGTGCTAAAGGGTCCGGCCGGTAGCCCCTCAACTTACACTCTGGGTCCCGAATGCACCGAGGAACGGGGATGGTGAAAATGTTAAAGAAAAGTAGATTCGCGTGTTCCGAGATGGTTCGGGCATATGGTGAGGATGGCTGATGGGAGATAGATTAGAGTGCCAAGGCTTTCAAGTGCACTGTAGTCAATGTCCTTCTGGCACCGAAAGTCAAACCAGCAGCCAGTGCTACATTAAGTCATCGACAAGTCATCGTCCGTTTCCGGGTTGCTTCGACTCACGACTTGCTAATGTCACTACTGTTTATAGGGAGGGGTCATAAAAATGTTCCGCTCAGGAGAAGGGAAGAAACAGGGACCCTCCGGGATGGAGGAGTCTCTAGGTAAGTAAGACTAAGTATGATCAATTAAAACATCAAATTTTAGCCGAGAGGTTTGTTTCTCGAATGTAGATGAGAAGCGGTTCCGCACTGAATTGCCTCTGAGGGAACTCAGTAAGCATTAGACGGAGTGTATTAGGAAGGTCCAAGAACAATCTCCTGGGGAAGTGAGTTTGTCGACATTCCGTTCAGGTTGGGCGCTCAGCCAAGACAGGGACTAAAGAGGGACTAAACAGTCCATGCAGTAGTGGGGTGGCGACGCCTCCATTAGATGTCCAATTCTCGGTCGGCATAGAGTTATCTCTGTCCGTCGAGATCGGCTACTTGAACAGGCGCAGGGTGAAGATGTGTCTTTGATAGTATACAATTTATTTCTCACATGAACATCGTACAGCTCACTGAATCACAAGGTAAGTCTTTATATGGAAGTGGACGCTGTTCTGCTTGGTCAGTCGCCGCCGCAGCTCTTCGCGCCGCTTCGTCCGCCTGCTCATTGCCCCCCACCCCACAGTGACCCGGAAGCCAGCCAGCAGACGAACATTCTTGTTTCTGAAGAACAATCGCACAAGCCAGCGCAAGATTGCTGAGACAACAGGGTTTGAAGCGCGCTAAGCGAATCACTAAAAATTTAGATACTGGCATCTGGAAGAATATATGCCGCCATAAAGGCGTCAGCAATGGCCGTGAGTTCAGCAGTGAAAACTGACGCTGATGGCGGGAGTCTCCTAGCGACGACGCGTCAGGGAAGTACTTCTGCTCAGCCCACAGCATCGTCGTCTTTGGATCCATCAGTGAAGATATGCAAACCATCAGCGTGCTGACTCTCCACATGGGCTATAAAAATAGCACGGAGATTTTAAGGTCAGTATATTAGCGAGGGCAGAGCATATTTTCTGGTATGCGCCACATGGAAACAGCATCTCGCGGGACAGATTCCATGATACGTGACAGCCCAAGCTCAGCAGTGAGAAAGCTCAATGCGCTGTGAGGAGCTCGAGGAGGGAGCCAGATTGGGGTGGAGCCGTCAGATTGTGGTACATGCAGAGGAGGTGGGGCGAGCGAAGACATGACAATGGAATTGGAAGTCGATTTATTCTTATCCCAGGGCAAAACTAGGCTGACGATAGGGAGGAGCGGAAAATTCCAGTACAAGCGTGAAGGGCGGCATCGTGAGCCGGTTCCAATGTTTTGAGAAAATTTGGTTTCGCGGAGCCAGCGACAACGAGATTCTGTCCAAGCAACCAACTGGGCAATTGCAGTCTGTAATTCTCGTTCAAGTTGAAGTACACCTGGCACCGATGCGTGCATCATGAAGTCGTTAACGTACTAAGGCCCACTCACGGAGGGAAGGACTACCCCCGTGATCCCATCGATGGCAATCGCGAATAGAGTACACGAAAGGACGCTACCCGGGGGACCCCTTCATCTTGGGTATGTATGTTTGAGAGGTGATTGCCGATTTTAACCCGGAAGACTCTTCGCCGGAGGAAGTTCTGGCTGTACCCAATATCCGAGCTAACGGAGGAGTAGTGTGTAGCGAACAGTTCAGTGACTTCCTACGGGTCGGTGTGGGTAGTTCCCTCCCCCCTTTAGGGTTGGGGGGGGATGAGAACAGTACTTTCCCGTCATTTTCCGTATAAGGGACCACACTTTAGATATGGGTGTGTTCACATTAATGGATGATACGAAGTTCTGCTATGATTATTTTCAAGATAGGAAGTATGTATTTCGCAGTTTAGCCATTTCAAGAAAGTCACTAAGCCAGGGTGTCCTGATTTTACGCAGTGTTTCCTTAGTTATTGGGATGCTGCAAACTGTAGCGTGAAGGAGGACATTATTAAAGTTTTCCACCATCTCGTCACAGGATATATCCTGAGGTGATAGAGGTGTTGTTGTGTAAGCGGTGAACGACTACCAGTTGGCTTTACACATTAGGTATCGGCGAGCGGTTAAGGGACCTTCAGGATGGTGAGTAGTGATAGTGATGGGGAAGTGGTCGCTTCCGTAGGGCTCCTCCAGCACTCGCCAGACAAGGTCTGGGGAGGGGATTGGGGAGCAGAAGGATAAGTCAATAACCGATAACGAGGCTGTCTGGGTATGGAAATGCGGCGGTTCTCCATAATTAAGGAGCGCATTATCAGAAGATAGAAAGAATGCTTCGACGTGTAACTCCACGTGAATCAGCTATGTATCCCACCCAGACGGGTGGTTAGCGTTAAGGTCACCTCCAAAGACGGTACGGCGCAGGGAGTTGAGCAACCAGGTTGATGAGAAGTGTACATGAGAGAAGTTCACTGAGGGAAATATATAGATTACAAATAGTAACGGAGCGTTTGGGGCCCACTCTGTGGGCCTGAGATTGCCGAGTTGTTATGAGGGGGATCGCAGTGCATGTGATAGCTTGATTTACTATTGCAGCCAGGCCTGTGCACGGTCGAGCACCGTCAGTGGGCGAGATGAAGTCGACTTTATACCCACTGGGGAAGGATGGTTTGTACAGCCCCAGGAGAATTTCCTGGAGACAAACTACCGATCATAGGTGCGGGTTATTTTCATGAGTTTCATAGGACGAAAGGGTATTCAAGAGAACGCACGTACAACAATTGGTTCAGAAAATATAAAGAACTCGCCAAATAGCTTAAAGAACAATTAGTAGTTAGTTTCCTGTCACCATCTGTAATTTAATACTGCCGTATCAATAGGCAATGCACCCGATAGAGCAATATTGATTTCCTACGACTCGCAACGTTTACTTGGCTAGCTAAGGATAAGTCAGCTGACACTCTCTTACTTATTAACTATAATCAATAGATGGGTCTAAAGACAATCGGTAACCTCAAGATCTCTGGTATGGCAATAAAATAAATAATGCACAACATAAAGGTACTAGCCAAGAATATCACTTACAACCGTTCATAAATTGTATACCTTGGGATTGTACGAAACACTGGTACATCCATGCTCAATGCCGCATGGACAAGATACAGACACTAGGCCGCATCCCCCAGAAAGGGGGGTGGCCGACGGCAAGGCGCACCTCACACCCTCACACGCTCACACTCACACAACTTAGCCCCTTTGTGCTAAAGGGTCCGGCTGGTAGCCCCTCAACTTACACTCTGCTCCAAATAGAGTCACTATATTATATATATATATATTATGTATTGTGTATACCTCGTAGCTAATTTTAAACAACGATCTTAGTGAGTTATGCAATGGGTTTTGATGCGCTACTAACAAAGAGTGCGTTTGATATCGAAATAGTTTCTGCTTGTCTAATAGCTACCCCACAAGTTCATGCTCGTCTAGTGGCTACCCCACAAGTTCGCATGGACAACACTGCTTTAATAATAATTTAGATCGCAACGGAGCAACTTGCAGACAACCTCATACGCTAATGGTTCAACATCAACTGCTGCTCAAATTATAAATCGTTTGTGCAGGAACAGCCAGAAGACAACCTTGCTCAACGACTACAACTGCTTTAATAATGATTCGTTCTTGAAGGAACAGCCAGAAGACCTCATTCTAAGATTCCACGACTTCAACTGCTTTAATAATAATTCGTTCGTGCAGGAACAGCCAGAAGACGACCTTACTCTACGACTCGACGACTTCAACTGCTCTCTTCCTCCGCGCTACAATGACTTACATAAACATACGTCACGTTCGTCTACGACACAAGCCCACCTAGCGGTTATCGAAGCGACTATCGGAGGGTCAGCTGGGCAGCAACCACATTAGGACTCAGTTTCTTTGCAGCTGACATGTAAGGAGGTTGACTAACATTTGCAAGAACTATTTCTAACGGATATTAATAGTATTTACAATGAGTAATGAAATAATGCAAGTCATCAACATAGTGGTATTTTGCTTGTCTACTGCACATGAACGAACTCAGTCTGACGTCTTGAAGGAATATAAACCAGCCTGTATTTGGTGTATAAGATTAAAAGGAGACGGCATGCTATGCATCCGGCTACATTAAGATCAGTCAATGGAAATTCAGAGGCAATTTCAGGATTTGTACGAGTAAGCAGTGGGATACTAAATACCCGTCTGTAATTCTCACTTAACAACTCGCTCATCGCTTTGTTTTAATCTACCAGTTGACCGGATTCATCAATTAATGGGCCAATTTTAGTTTTAGAGGTTGAAAATTTAGCTGCATAAGCAAAGAAAAATTTAGATTTTTTTGTAATTTTTTCAATAGCTTTCTTTTCATTTTCTCTTCTCTCTTCATCATGTGAACCTTTTATCCACTTTTCAATCAAGATGATGGCTATTTGTTTTATGCGTCTAAAAGGGTTTACTTTGTTGCAAAGTTTGTTCTGTTTCATTGCTCGCTTTTCATGAGCAATTTCCTTTCTGAATAATACTTGCTTCTTTTGGGATTTTTTATTTTTATTGGCACATTTTGTACACACACCTGCAACAGTATATCATCGAAGTTATTCTTTGCTTCCTCCACACTGTTTGCCTGATAAATGAATTGTTTCCAATCAATATTGGACAGAGATTTGTGTATATTTACCCATTTTTTATCTGCACTAAGGAAGTTCAGTTGCCGAAAAGTCATGTTCCCGGAGAAGATGGCATTTAGTGTGATTCTTCTCAGTAGGTCAGCAACTAGATTTATTTCGATCACATTATGATCTGATAGTGCAGTTTTAGTTATTTTTATGTTTTTTATATACTCAACTGAGTTGAAAAACACTAGATCCAAGATATTGTAATTTCGTGTTGGCTTTTCAATTATTTGGGTAAGAAAATATCTTTCTACTAATTTGAACAGTGTTTTAGCTTGATTTGTTTCAGCTTTGGTGTTACCTTTGTCAATGATATAGCTACTAGACGCCGCCGTTTGATCATAATTTAACCATTTGATGAATAGAAAATTGAAGTCACCACTGAAGAAGATTTCGAATTCAGTCTGATCAATGTTCGACATGTACGTCTGTAAGATTCAGAGCGCATCTTCAAAATGTACAAACTCGCAGTTTGGTGGTCTATACACTATAATTATTATGGTTTTCAGCTTTTCAACTTTAACAGCAAGACACTCACAGTAATAATAGGAAAATTTCAACTCTTTGCAGCTACCAAGACACTCTTTCACATTAACTCTAACACCACCATATTTCCTATTTGTGCAGTCACTTCTGAAAAAAGTGTAATTTTCAACATAGAGCTCAGCTGATTTAACATTTTCATTTAGGTGTGTCTCAGTTAAGCCAATGAAGAGTGAATCACTATCAGATAGAATATCTTGAATCAACTTTATTTTGCCATATTGGCTGGTGTTATGGAGGCCTTGTAAATTTAAGAGGTGACACTTTTTCAATTCATTTTGATTAAATGTTTTATGATAGTGTTTCCTCTATTGACTCAGTGTTGGCAGCTCGCTCACCAGTGGGAACTTTGGTTTGCAAGGGCGAAGTAGGAGACTCTCCAGAGTTTCAAAAAAAGAATTTTTCATCTGTGACTGGTCAGCACTGCAGTAGTGATGGCCATGTACCGCTACAGATGGACTCACGCGGGCATCACCGGACTCACGCGGGCATCACAGGTAGGCCTGTACTGGTCACTGTAACAAGAGTGACCTCCCGTTGAGGCCGCGAGAGGAACCTGTTGGGCGCGGTTTTTGAAGGCCGTGTCGTGTAATCGGGGCTGTTGTTTGACCCAATCTCTTTGGCCAACGTGGTTAACGTTTTGGTGTTGCTGTATGTTGCCACGATGGGCATTTCCTTGTCTTCTGGCTGCAGTAGTTTCGTCTTGCTGGGACTCTAGTAGTTTTTTTTTTTCTAATATGCAGCCCCTCACACCTTTTTTTGGTGCATTGCATATGACGATAAGAGTCATTGCATACCCTTGGATGGAATTTCTTACAGAGTTCATCACTTTTGCAACCATACCTGCCCAATTCCATGAACTTATTATTTAAAGCCACATTCATTCCCTGACACTCCATACTTGCACTTGTTTTTTAAATAGAATGTGCAGTGTTTCAGGCTTCTCATTGTGGGTACTAGTTTTTGTTTTTGCCCTCCTGGGCCACGACCATTTCCTTGGATCACTCTTACAGTTTTTATTTGACCCAGGCTCACAAGCTGCTGGGTGGGTGAAGCCCAGTCTCTTCCTGACACTCCATACCTGCATTTGCTCTTCAAATAGAATCTGTAGAGTTTTGTGTTTTTCACTTTTGGTAAATTATCTTTTAATTGCTCTCCAGTATTACTCTCATTTTCCCTATTTCTATTTTCACTGGAATTTATCATACCAGTAACATCTGTATCTACACCAATGTCACTCACCATATCACTGTTCTGGTCACTAGCAGCCATTTCTGAACCCTGACTGCCAGTGGACAGTGAGGTACAGTGACCATCAGCAGTTTTGGCAGTACTCTGCACAGTTATTATTTGGTCCTGTTTTTCCCCAGCCGTTTTGTTTCTAACATCGAAACAGGTCACACACCTGCTGCAAAACCATTTAAATGATTTCCCCATTGTCCTGTAGCACATCAGTCCAGCATCGGACAATTTTGAACAAGATTTGCAGAAATTTTCATCACATTCTGCGCCAACAATATCGACATTTTCCTGTCCTTTGCATGTGTTACACTTACATGATGCCTTCTTCTCTTTCACACAGTGCAAATTTTCATTTTCATCAACGTTGCAGTCTTTGCCATTAGGGCAATGAAATAGAAAAGCTTCGTTTTTTTATCACTAACACCTCTAGCAACACATGACAGATGAAAAGAATATGTTTGGCATATTTTACACTTTTTCAGACTATTTCCTTTAAGAACTCCAGCTAAATTGGGATGTTTGAAGCAGGCCGAGCACAAATAATTAGTTATTTTGTTATGAAGGTAGTGGGAGTTTTGACACAATTCAGATTAATGTGTACTTATTAAAAAATATATACATATAACTCTTTCCAATAGCACAGAATATTTACATTCATAGCCTATTACTTTCACAGATATTTCTTCTCCCAATTTGCACAACACTAATGAAAATTCAATTAGGTTTTAAATAAGGTCACTTCCTGTATCTTCCCTTCTTCGAGCTGGGCCTTTAGTTCAAATGCACTTCCTGTGTAGATAGCAGTTAGTTTTACTTGGGTCAGGGGTCAGGCACAGGCTCTGTTGGGAAGGTAGCACTTGGAATTTTTTAATAAGGTTTCAATTGGTCACAGCTTTTGATTGCTGATCTTTCAAGCTAGTTTGGGAGCTAATGGACCGACGTCCTCACTTCATGGAGTCAGGCAGGCAACTGGGTTAGAAAAAGTTAAGGCAGGATTAGGTTAGAGAAAGTTAGGGTCAAGGCTTGAGTTGATGAAGTTTAATTCAACTTCACTTTTTTACACTATGGCACTCATGGCCTGTCCGCCACGATCGACGAGTATTGCTGGAGTTTCTTTTGTTGCTACGGATCAACGAAGGGTCGTTTCTGTTCGGATCATCATCGTTCACGTCAAAGCCAGTGCTCCCAGCGCTGGTCAGTGGTAAGCGATTTCTCTAGTTAGAGTCAACGATGGGGTGGGGTGGCTATCACCCCGGAAGGTGTTAGGCGCATTTCCCTTAGAATTATCAGGATCGGGTGAGCAAGGTAGAAATGGGGGGGACATTCGGTGCCCTAATGAAGGCTCTAGAAAGTGATTCGATTTAAGGATGAACCAGGCTAGCCTGCACGGCTACCAAGAGAAACCTTGGTTGGGCTTGAAGTAAGGCGGGTTTGGTTGTTGGTGACAGATCATAGGCTTACATCTTGTGTGGCTGGCGAGAGGCGGGCTGAGGAGGCAACGTTTCATTATGTTTACAAGTGTGAGAAGACAACAACAGGCCTATTGGCCCAAACTAGTTTGGCTTTTGATAGTAAGAGAATTACTTTTTAAGTAGAATGTCTAAGAGAGATTCATGTGCCAGTTCAGTTTTTAAAACTTCATGAAAGGAAACGGTTTAGCTATTTATTAGCGATTTATGTAGAACTTATCAAACAACAACTTAACGTTTCGATTGTATTACTATTTACATCCTCCGCTGGAAGTTTGTTCCATTCTTTGACAACTCTATTCATGAAGAAATTGCGCGTGATATCGAGTGAGAAACGTTTCCCAACTATTTTGTCTCCATTGTTCCTAGTCACTCCTTCGTATCTTGAGTGAAAAGGCTCGCTAGGTCGACGTTTTTCTTACCTTTCCTTATCTTCCACTTTCCTCTGACACGACGTTTCTCTTGCAAATAAAGATTGAGTTTACGTAACCTGTCTTTGTACGATTTATTCCGCAACAAAGAAATGAGCTCGGTTTCTCTGCGTTGAACCTTTTCTAATTTAATAATGTATTTTCAAAGATATGGAAACCAGAAATGAACGGAATACTCGAGCTGCGGTCTCACAAATGCATTTTATAATTTGAGAATACTGCGGGATATCATACCTAGCATTTTGTTGCCTTTCTCGGCAGCATCATTACATTGCTTGCTACTTTTAAAGTTGTTACAAATGACGCCTTAATCTCTCTCTTCGGTGACAGGAGTGAGTTTCTTTCCGGACATTGAATATTTGTATTTGAGGTTAGGAGGACCTACAGTATGTGCATAAATTTACACTTGTCGACATTAAATTTTATTTGTCACTTTTTTGACCAATCAACAATTATGTTCAAGTCTAGTTGGATCTGCTGACACTAGTTCATTTTGCGCTTTTCCTCCTATCTTAGAATCGTCTGCAAACTTGCTAATGTTTGAGAGGACGTTGCTATCGAGATCGTTATTGAATATTATAAAGAGAACTGGACCTAACATGGTTCCTTGAGATACGCCGCTTGTAACATTACCCTAAGGAGCGGAAGCTACGTCAAGTATAACTCGCTGTCGTTTGTATGTAAGCCGGCATTTTATCCAGTTGTTAAATTAAATTATTGAAAAAAAGTAGGAGCGGTTGTGTCTAAAGCCATGCTGAGAGTCGCCAATCAATTTGTTTGATAGCAGACTCCCGTGCCAAATAATAACGGATTTTTTTATATTAGTTCTTAAAAAATGTTGCATTCAACTTCTCCAAGACTGTCAAGATGCCAGCTGTGAGTCCAGTCAAAGATTTAATTGCTCGTGGTTTAAGAGGCATGTGTCTCGTGGCATCTGACCATCCTCTGGACACTATCAAGGTGTGGCTACAGACCCAGTCTCTCTATAGTGGAACTCGGGACTGTGCACTGAAAACGGTCTGAGTGTAGGGCTTTAAAGGCCTATATAATAGCATGGCAGCACCTTTAATGGGAGTCACTCCAATGTTTGTTGCGTGCTTCATGGGCTTTGGTATTGGCAAGAAGCTACAACAGAAAAGCCCAGAGGAAAAACTGACAGTAATCCAGCTGTTCAGCGCATGGAGGCTCAGCGGGGTGTTCACCACAGCCATCATGGCACCTGGAGAACGAATTAAGTGCTTGCTGCAGGTCCAGCAGGCCGGCAGTGGGCCATAGCAATACAAAGGTCCTATGGATGTTGCGAAACAGCTCTACCGCTCAGGGGGTATTGCAAGCATCTACAAGGGAACCTGCCCTACCCTTCTCAGAGATGTGCCTGCGTCGGGCAAATTCTTCTTGTCGTATGAGTGGCTGAAGACGTCAATGGCAGCCGACCACGAGAAAGAGCTTAGCGTCGTCGGCACCTTGACAACAGGAGGCCTGGCAGGAATGTTCAATTGGGTTGTGGCAATTGAACACAACCCAATTTAGTGGTCTTCCCCCTCAATCACCACCGAGGCCCGTGACGGTGGTTCTGGTCGTTGTTCTTGACTGTACTAAAAATGTAGACTATCATCAAATAACTGCCCCGTAGTGGGGGTGTTTGAGTACTGCTACCGTAACCCTTGCGAGTCGTAGGAAGTGACTACTAAGGGGCGGGGCCTTAGTAGTTGCTTAGTAATCGAAGCGACTACCTAAAAGACGGCAGGACGAGTGAGGGGAGGTAAGGCTCACGCCTCTCCGAACCCTATTGTTAGGGTCGCTGAATATGCGTGGTTGTAGTACAAATGAAGCAAAGAGGTGAGAGATTGGTGAGATATTTGTAAGGAGGAAGTTAGATATGTTGGCGCTGAGTGAGACTAAGTTGAAGGGTTAGGGCGAGTTTGAGTTTTGAGTGGTAAGTGGAAAAAAGTTGGGCGTTGATGAAAGTTGTGCACAAAAAGGTTTGGTGTTGTTATCGACTTGCTAATAGCGTTACTGAGTGGGAAGAGGTGTCCTCAACATTGATGTGGGTGAAAGTAAAGTTAAGCGTAGAAAAATGGCAATTTGTGAGGGCGTACGGACCTGGTAGCAAGAGAGGAGTGAGGAGGAGATGGAGCAATTCCGCACTGACCTGAGCGAGTGTATTGAGAGTTTTGGAAGTCAATTCAATGTGGTTGTACTGGGTGACATTAATGCGAGAGTGGGAGATGCAGTAGTGGATAATGTGATAGGGAGGTATGGCGTTCCTGGTAGGAATGACAGTGGAGAAAACCTTATAGGTCTGTGCATGGAGCAGGAGGTGGTCGTCGGAAACAGCCTGTTCAAGAAGGGAGATATCCACAAGTACACATGGGTAAGGATGGCCCATGGTGCAGTAGTGGGGAGAGCGCTGATGAATTTTGTGCTTATTTCGAGGAGAGCGGTGCGGAGGCTGTTGGATGTGCAGGTGTTGACAGGGGAGTGTGGAAGGAAGATTAAGAGTGGAACATAGGTGGTAGGGAAACAAAGGAGTGGGAGGAGGACGAGAGTTAGTGAAAGTTAGTGAACTGAATGAGAGAAGCAGAGCTGAGTAGTTCCAGCGGGCGTTGAGGAAGGAATATGACAACGTGAGAGAAGACCTGCAAGGTGAGGAGGAAGAATGAGAGACGTTTAAAGATGCCTTGGTGACATGTTCGAGAAGAATGTATGTGGTGTGCGCCGTGTGGGCGGGTGCAGACGGAAAAGCTGCGAGAGGTAGAACGAGGAGGTCAAACTGGCTGTGGCGCAGAAAAACAGAGCTTTTGAGGAGTGGGTGCTTTTGAGGTGGTGGCCTATGATAACTATAAGGAGACAAGGATGTAAAGCGAGTGGTGAGGAGAGCTGAAAGGGACGCTGATGCTAGGTGGGGCAGACGGTTGTGCCAGAATTTTGAGGAGAACAAAAAGAGGTTCTAGAAAGAGGTCAAGAGGGTGAGAAAGGGAGAGACCGGAAAGGAGGAGGTGGTTAAAGTTGAAAACGGCCAGTTGTTGACAGGAAACGGCAGTGTATGGAAAAGGTAGGCCAAGTATTTTGATGAATTGTTGAATGTCGAGGGTGACATTGTTGCTGTGGGTGGTGGTGCGCAGTTACCAGTTTTTGGAGAGAGACTTGTTAGTAGGGAAGCGGTGCAGGAGGGGGTGGAGGTGATGAAAGTAGACAAGCCCCTACAGGGCGTTTTGGACCCTGTTTGTGCATTATGCTTGTGGAGTAGTTTGCAATGGGATTGGAGAACAAATAATCGCTCTATTCACAATCGTGGCCCAGGCTCGTGTTTGGTCGACCGTTGGCAGTGGGTGAGATGAAGCAAGTCGTCCAGTCCGTTGCGTTTAGGCACCTTACGAAGTGCGGCATCAACGAAGCAACAGTGGAAAAAAATTTAAATGGGGGGGGGGTAACAAAGTCAGTAATGTGAAAAAGGAAAATAAGAGACAACATTAACAAAGAGACAGTAAATGAAAACATATACGTTGGGGGGAAGCTGTCAAGATAAGAATAGAAATACGTTGACGTAATTTCAACAAAAACTAGGTAAATGCGGGGAAAAAGGGTCAAAGCAAAGCCCAGTAGAAGAGATAGCAAGTGATGAGTGAAGAATATAGGAGTCGCGACTCTTCGGTCGGGTGGTGACTGCGTGTGACCCGTGAACCAGTAGCCTAGAGGGGGACACTCAGATAAGATTCGTTATTGCGATGTTCTGGCGTATGGCATGACCTATGAGAGTTGGATCCCTTTTTTATTATTGATGGGCGCAGTCTTGTTTACGATAGACACAAGTCGATTCGCGTCTTGAGCCTGACTAGCTAGCGTTCGTAGACTGTTCTATAAATAAATAATAACCCTTTCATGCTTAAATAATGATTTTTTTTTATTGGCAAACCTCAGCAAGTTTCTCAGGAAATAATCTGTTTCAATTGCATGTCCTACAGCTCTAAAAGGCAACATGATGTCCAATACATATTTGGAAGTTATTGTGGGACTATTATTGTAATATCAAAGTTTTCGTCACCACGATAGGTGGGAATAATTTGAACTGTTGCAAGAAAAATTGTTTCCGGGATTCAAACTTCACACCTAATTATCGTAATTAAATGTTGTCAACGAACATTTCTTTAGAACCAGCTGACGGTACTGAGAGACATGATCGTTCCGTTGAGGCGGACGATGCCTAGTCATTTTATAGAATACACAACCAAAAAATGTCAAGGAAAAAACATAGATGTTTTTCGTTTAAAAACTGCAATATAAATTAACCTTTTTCTCTTTAAATTTGGGTCATTCTTAGATTCAGAGGAAGGTATTTTTAATAAATTCCACTTAGTGAGTGGTTGCAAATTGATCATTGGTGATTCATTACTATTGATATGTATATGTAAACCTAAGTATTGAAAACCCATTGCTAGACGATAGAAATAAATGATTTATTAATCAATAGTAATAATGCGAGCTACTGTAAATACAAATTGCAGAGTGATAATTTGAAACTTCGAAGAGACAAGTTTAAGGGACTATCTCATTATTTGCTCACCGAGGCAACGAGGAAGGGTGACGAGATAAAGAAGTGAATGATCGAGCCGAGTCTCCAGTCTCGTGAAGGTTAAAGTCGCCGGGAGGGTTCATGTTCCCTTTCTGGCTAAGTCCCGTGATAAGCAGCTGGTCAGCAACCTTCATCAAAGGCAGGAGGTCCGTGGTTGGCACACTCACCTCACCCCTGAAAAACAATTAGCAAGAAGCATCAAAGAGTATCCTACAACATAACAAAGCACCGTGATTTTGCATGCCGTGAAATCTTTCTATGGTTTAAACTCCATAAGTAGATCCCTAAAATTAAAGATAAATATGTTTTTATGGCTTAACATGAAATAAAAAAATGCGAACTCAATGAAACAGGGATCTTATCGAATCGAATCACATTAATCTAGGAATCTATAAAACATTTAATGATGAGCAGACAATAAAATCATCAATAGCATTTTTAAAAAGCAGACGCAACTCCGAATATCTCGGGAGGAGGGTGGCCAACGGCAAGGCGCACCTCAAAATCCTCTCGTGCACTCACACACATATCAAAATACAGCTCTTTAGAGCTGTATTTTGATATGTATTTTGAACAATCACTTCGGGTCAGGAGTGAGGTCAAATCAGTGTCAGCAGCAGAATCCAACAGCTTCCACCCATGTCAAGCCAAGGCTTCCCAACCCAAGGCCAATGGAAAATGGACCAGGGTCGCGTCAACACTCATCCATTCAACCATTCTCAATTCGTTCTACAAATAGCGTGCTCTCTCGCTACCTTTTAAACTAATGCCGCTCTTCCATTAAAAAGCCTGCTTCAGGCTATCCATCCAAGCAAACTTTTATCTTTCTCATGACCTAAAAGACCTCTCTTGAGACTTCAATAATCAACTTTGATCCACAACAAACTTTCCTCGCGTTCTTTCCCAACAACTAGATATGAGAAGGAAACGAATCCACGCGTCAATCAAAACCACACTGCATAACTTCCTTATTACTCAAAACACATTTATTTGCGTTGCCACTAAACACCCCCACCGTGCCCAACCGTGCCGACAGACAACACAGGTCCTGTCGGGTTCGTCCATAGTTTCAGTCAAACTTTCTCGGAACCCGTTGAGCGCAAAATTCAGCAGCAAAACCACAAAGTATTTGGCCTCCTTCAACGACATATTCAAGTAAATCCAAATCCGTAACTCAGAAATAGAAGCAGACATTGGTGAGCAACAGTCGAACTTGTGGCAGGATGTGTCAGCTAACACCAACTTTCGAACCTCATCTTTAAAAATATATAAATTTACCAGGAGCCTCAATAACAAAAATAAATAATGTACATAGACATGAAACAATCTTACCACCCAAAACTCACACCATACCATTAGGCTATTTACAAGCAAATATAATCAACCAACTCTGCTTAAACACTGGCTACCTATCACGCCATCCAGACTATAGATACTCAAGCTGTTATAGAAAGTACAGGTTGACCCAAACATTAATCCTCCTATTACATCAGCTAGACCAAAGATTTCGCACTAACGGGCTCTGAACGCTCATCATACATTCGTCTTGGACACCCAATCCACTCCGCACTAACAGGCTCTGAACGCTCATCATACATTCGTCTTAGACACTCTATCCACATAATATCGGACTCACACGTATAGATTGGCGCTCTACTCTCATAACACCATTCCCAAGACCTGAGCAAGCAAAAAATCATAACAAGCTTTTAACCCAACAAAGCATCAGCGGGCTCAGCTTGATACAGACCTTTACTCTCCTCCCGCGTTCCTTGAACATTTTGGAGTGACCTATTCTAAACAAGATTAATGTCTCCGCACAACATGGCTTCAGGATACAACAATCATCACCTACCTCACACAGATCATCCACGCGGGCCTGAACGACAAGAAGCTAGCCCAAAAGACCTTCGTATCTGCTATTGACATTAGTAAGGCCTTCGACAATTCCAAGACGTGCTCATAAACAAAATACGCAAAACACATCCATCCGGCTACCAAAGTGACTTCAGTCGCAATATTCCTCTCTGCCAAACAAGCACAGCCTACAATAACAAGCCATCTCAAACACACAACTTTCCCAATGGTGTCCTCAAGGACTGCCGTTCACTAAAGACCTTAATGCACCACCTGGCCAACACCTACATCAGCTTATATGAGGATGGCATCACAACAATCACACAACACCACAAACCCAGACCGCAGCTGCACACTTCCAGCAATACCTTAACCCTCTTGATGTCTGGCTGCAGGACAACAGAATGAATGTATTCGCAAGCAAGTCATCCCTCACGATATTTACATTAGATTTAGTTGATACAGCATCCACAACCACGTCACTCAACAGCCCATACCTCACAGTCCCACTACCACGATCTTTTTTGAGTTTGATTTTGAACTCATCCCCACGGGAGCTGCAACGCGAGTTATCGCACGCTCCCCATAGGGCACGAAGATCCGTCGAGTCTGGAAGATTCTCATACCTTTGAGCGCAAGGTCGAATTAGAGTTCAAACTTGATATGCATGCAGAACAGTGAGATCAGGAACGGGGAGGATTTAAACAAGTGGTTTAACGCAACTTCACGTACATAGGTATGTTTCCAAAAGCGATCAGTTTTTTTCCAGTAGGTTGCTTCAGTGAGCAGGCTCAGTAGGTTGTACGGGGGGCTTAAGATGGCTTGCTGGGCTGCTGTGAGTGCATTGCAATCCATCAGTAAGTATTTCACACTGATTGTCACCTGGTGGCAAAAAGGGCATGGTGGCACGTCCGGTCCCATGTCTACATCAGTTAGGTGGTTGTGGGTCATCCACGCGTGTCCCGTGCACAAGCGGTTGATGAACACTTGGTCTCTTCTATTGGGAAACTTGGTTTTCGATTCACCTACGGAAGGTTTGACTGAATCTTTAGTCCACTCCGTTGCCAAAAGTCGTTCCATCGAGATGTTATACGCGAGTTGAAGATTAGGAACCAGTCTCGGTAATAATGGAGATGAATTGTTCTTAGTGGGTAGGCACCAGTATAGCAAGGGTATCTGCAAGTTCGTTTCCTCTTATTCCCACGTGTCCAGGGATTCAGCAGAACTCGACCGCTTGACACGTCCCGGACACCGAGAATAGGTTGTGTTGCATTTTGCGTTTAATGAAGAGCAGGGTGTTCATAATGCAATTTTTAGCTGGGTGAGAGCACTCGGACTGTCTCAAAATACGACATAATTGGGAAGGCGGTAAATTTTGCGATGGAGATGGCTAATTCGAGTGCATGCAGAGAATACAGAGGCCTCTTGAGGTGAGGTTGCCATACGAGGTCCCATCGCACAAGGCGGCAGCTCCCACTCCAACAGATGTTTTGGATCTGTCAGCATGCATGCATATATATATATATATATATAATATATATATACATAAATATATGCATAAATATATATATGAATATATATATAAATATATATATAAGTATATATATAAGTATATATGTATATATATGCAAATTTCCTCTCTGACAAACAAGCACAGCCAACATTAACGATCCATCTCGAACACGGCACTTCCCCAATGGTGTCCTCAAGGACTGTCGTTCACTCAAGGCCTTAATGCACCACCTGGTCAACACCTACATCACCTTATACGAGGATGACGTCACAACAATCAAACAACACCACAAACCCAAACCGCAGCTGCACACTTCCAACAATACCTTAACCCTCTTGATGTTTGGCTGCAGGCCAACAGAATGAATGTGT
>SDVV010008346.1:0-17248 GCA_016164225.1 Gammarus roeselii | reverse complement strand
GCTACATGATTGATCCCATTCATATGATCGGCTACATGATTGATCCCATTCATATGATCGGCTACATGATTGATCCCATTCATATGATCGGCTACATGATTGATCCCATTCATATGATCGGCTACATGATTGATCCCATTCATATGATCGGCTACATGATTGATCCCATTCATATGATCGGCTACATGATTGATCCCATTCATATGATCGGCTACATGATTGATCCCATTCATATGATCGGCTACATGATTGATCCCATTCATATGATCGGCTACATGATTGATCCCATTCATATGATCGGCTTCATGATTGATTCCATGCATATGATCGGCTTCATGATTGATACTATTCAGATGCCCGATTGGAACCATTCATATGATCTGTGTCGGGATTGATAGCACTCAATGAAGGAGGGGCAGAAATAATTCCTTATCAGTCGACATTTTGACAACTGGTCGATCTATGATATTTTGTGAATTATCTTACATGAATGGATATTGATCCCGAAAAGTCATTCATTTGATACATATTGAAATTTATTTCTTTGTTAAGCTGAGGACCTTTCAACGTGAATCGTGTGCTGATATTCACGAGCATAAACTTTGTAAATAGCCTTACACGTTACATGCATATATATGCAGATACTAATATATGAAGACATGCCAGCCTATTCCCGGCAGTATCCAATACCACGGATCCCATCTTTGACGGATCAGGTATGATCTTTTCACAGTAAGGAATGACTTTATACCCTTCCAAGCAGCTGATCCTGAACATGATGGGCTCTGTTCTTGCCTGTTTACGACAATGTTATGCAAAATAGTTACAAGCCCGCGACACCCAATCATTGTTGACTCTTCGATCAATGAGAATAAGGATCGTGCTTTTTATTTTATTTGTAACATCTTTGCATTGAAGCTATTGTCAAATGTATACATGAAAAGTATTTACAGCCGTTTCTGCTTAAAGAAAAAGTTTATATTTGAACTTTCACAAGCAAAAATTAATTGTACCTACTTAGTATTCAACAACAACATCAGAAGGCCAATTAAAACGAGACATATTGTTGTTGCGGTGCTGCTGCATGTGTTGTCTATTTCCCTTTGATGAAAACTTCCACAATAGTACCAATATTACATTTATACTCATTACATGCAAGATTCACTTCCTGGAACACATACTTGGATACATAATTGAATAACAAGGAATATGAATAACATATGTGACGTAACCTGACAAAAACACCTGGCATATTCGGCCTTTACAATTGAAATTGATGGAATAATACAGACTCGGAGTTTTTTGTTCGTATGGCATTTTGTTAATTATAATTACTTCAACTTCAAGCAGTTGCAGGAAAAAGATTTTATGCTGTTCAAGTCATGATTTACACTTGTTCCATCTATTTTATTACGGCATTAGATGACATTCGTGTAATTGAACTACAAAAAGTTGCACAAGTAGTGGATAGTGACTTTGGTGTTGTCCGGTCTAGGTTAAGTAGTGGATAGTGACTTTAATGTTGCACGGTGTAGATCAAGTAGTGGATAGTGACTTTAACGTTGTACGGTGTAGTTCAAGTAGTGGATAGTGACTTTAACATTGTACGGTGTAGGTCAAGTAGTGGATAGTGACTTTAACGTTGTACGGTGTAGGTCAAGTAGTGGATAGTGACTTTAACGTTGTGCGGTGTAGGTCAAGTAGTGGATAGTGACTTTAATGTTGTACGGTGTAGGTCACGTAGTGGATAGTGACTTTAATGTAGTACGGTGTAGGTCAAGTAGTGGATAGTGACTTTAATGTTGTACGGTGTAGGTCAAGTAGTGGATAGTGACTTTAATGTTGTCCGGTGGAGGGCAAGTAGTGGATAGTGACTTTAATGTTGTACGGTGTAGGTCAAGTAGTAAATAGTGACTTTAATGTTGTACGGTGTAGGTCAAGTAATGGATAGTGACTTTAATGTTGTACGGTGTAGGTCAAGTAGTGGATAGTGACTTTAATGTAGTACGGTGTAGATTTTCGAATGTCTCAGTGCTCCTGTAAACCCCATTGACCATTGAAATAAAACTATTGTAACGATGCTTTTATCATTGAATTACTTCTAAAGATTCCCCTTCTTCGGTGATAATTTGATGAGAGGAGAACTCTGTTAAGTAGAACCAAAAATGCGCCTTTTAGACAAGACATTTCATGGGATCGTCGAATAAAAATAGTTTATCATAAAACATCAACTCCCCTTGCTAATGCCTGCAAGCCCATGACCTCAATGTTTACATTCTTTCCCGTCGAAGCGTGTACTTCTACCACCTTTTGAAGTCCGTGCAAAAATAGACAAAAAAAAAATCGATCAACTGTAACGGTTGGGTCCAAAATACGCCTTGAATTACACCATCATTATTCTCGAAAACCATCTTCAAAGATCGACGGACGTTCAGACATCTAGGGTTATTTGAAGGAAACGGTCATCCATACACATGTGTGTACTCAAGAATATCCAATGAAAGTGGTACAACATATTTAACACCGTGCCCCTCCATCACCCCCATTGTTGAACTACTAGTTCAGGTCACTGGAAGTGTTCTTTACAAAGTAACATGGGCTCAATATCTATCTTCGTTGCCGTGTAGCCAAGCTGATGACCTTTGAGCTCTCAGGCACGTTAGGCAATTATTGAAGATCGTCATGCCCTTGATTTTTCCACCCTGGATTACTCGAATATTGTCGCGAACAATGTGGGGATTAAATTAACATAACAAGGTTTCATGTCAATTAGTCAGCTTGATCAACATAGAAGCATCAAGAAATATTGACTAATTTATTGAGAATTCTCCAGCTCACAACAGGACTACTCCAAGATAGTCCAGTCATATACATAAAACAATCCAGTCTATCCATCGTCTTAATTTTGAAGGTCAGTATTTCCATTACTTCGTTTTCTTTTAGTGCGTAATCAAATTCGAACTTGTACAGAAAACGTCCTAGTCTGGTTGCAATTCACTCAATCCCATTCCCTGCACGTCGATCAATGAATATCACCCTTCAACCACTGCCGGCCGTTGATCATCGTGTTGAAAAAGTGTCGTTAGTGTTGATTTTATTCTTCATCAACAACGCAGAAGGCGTTGTGATGATTCCTGAAGCGCTCACTATCAGGATTACAGAAAATAAGTCAGCTGGATTATGTAACAAAGTGAAGTGGATTATAAAGGCAGAGCATGCTAACATTTTGCGATCTAAAAAGTGTGCGAGACTGGTTCAACAAACGTACAGCTTATCCACTGCTATTTTCACTATCTATGAAGCAAACAGATGACATTTACATATGATTTTTTCCCCAAATTAAAGTGAGCAATAGTTTTATTTGAGCAAAAATTTGACGAATACATTTACAAATTTATGAAATTTTTGTTTGCAATTTATTTGTGCAGAAAGATAGTGCGGGGAGGAATGGTTTTGAACATGTCAATATTATGACGACCAATGAAATAGTGCATATGCAGTTAAATATTTCCGTTCATCAAATGTCATATTACGTTTGAAAAACTAATATCAGCAGCAGGTTAACCGGGATACTTATTACTTATTAATTCGCACTGTTTCGCCATCGGGTTCCTGATGACAACAGGACGTAAGACAACAGGACGTAAGACAACAGGACGTAAGACAACAGGACGTAAGACAACAGGACGTAAGACAACAGGACGTAAGACAACAGGACGTAAGACAACAGGAAGTAAGACAACAGGACGTAAGACAACAGGACGTAAGACAACAGGACGTAAGACAACAGGACGTAAGACAACAGGACGTAAGACAACAGGACGTAAGAGTATCAGTGTGGCGACTAAGCATGTGAAGTTCTCAGTTCAATAATTATTGTAATAATCATAACAAGAGCCCCAGAGACGGCGACCCTCGAGCCTGATTCAATGGCCGCCGCTGACAGCTCGCGACCCATTAATCTGGCTTGATCTGCCAGATGAGGGCATCTTTTTCCCTAAGGGTTAGCGCTTTTCCCTATGGGCTAGCGCTTTTCCCTATGGGTTAGCGTTTTTCCCTATGGGTTAGCGCTTTTCCCTATGGGTTAGCGCTTTTACCTATGGGTTTAGCGCTTTTCCCTATTGGTTAGTATTTTTCCCTATGGGTTAGCGCTTTTCCCTATGGGTTAGCGCTTTTCTCTATGGGTTAGCACTTTTCCCCGCCCAATTTTACAGGTCAGCTCATGCACTATTACCGCGGTGAACCAAGTTGACACATAACGGCTGAAAAGATTTGAACACCTTGGAATACTTCACCCAAAATGTAGATACAATCGGGGCAGACGAGTGGCAAAATTAGTTAGAATAATAATCGTGGTTCGCACTGTAATTAAGTTTACGATATAGAAACTGATGCCAAACCCTGAACAATTGTCGTGGTTTTCTTTTAAAAATGGATAAATTGACATTATTGAATGATCAGCCTTAATTAGGAACAAGTATGACCAGATACGACCTTAAATTTCTTCTTAGTCATACTTTTGAGGTGTTTTAAGATAAATTCTACAATAACAATAATAATAACAGTAATATTATACTTTATTTATTACAAATCAACATGAGTGGGCTACAAATAAATGCTCGAACTTGTTAGACAAATTGAACACCGAATAGATACGAGTTGATCGCTCAGTCCCAACCTAGCACAAATGATATACAAAATATAAGATAAAAATTTAATTTTAAAACTATTATCTTGATCGAAAAACTCTCATCAATCGAAGTTTTGTTCAGAGTACAATAATAAATACCCTGACGGCCGGTCATCAACTACTGTCCCGCAGTTGTCTCTCCCAGCTCAGGTTCCGTTCAGGTTCACTCCAGGTTTCATCGGCTATGAAGCCTTTTATTTGTATCGGCTTGAACAGGTTCGTGGGGGGAGTTAATGCCCGCAGTATGTAAGAGTTAAGAACTGGGCAAGACAGACAAGGCTGGAGAGGAAACTGGTGTAATACAGCTGAATGATGCTTGGCTAATTAATCTTCCAAGTGAGTTAGCCTCGGAGCTAAGCAAGACAATTTGTGCTGATGAGCGAGCTGGGGGAACGCAATTGTATACACTCTTTATCTGATTATTGGGTGAGAGTTAGAAGAACACTGGGTGGTAATGGGTGAGTGGTAATGGGTGAGAGTTAGAAGAACACTGGGTGGTAATGGGTGAGAGTGGTAATGGGTGAGTGGTAATGGGTGAGAGTTAGAAGAACACTGGGTGGTAATGGGTGAGAGTGGTAATGGGTGAGTGGTTATGGGTGAGAGTTAAAAGAACACTGGGTGGTAATGGGTTGATTTGATACACCAATCATTAATGCCAGCTGACGGAACATTGCAGCTGAACTTGGCCCAATTACTGCAGTATTTTTGGGTGATCGTATCCGAAGCGGAATGATTCAGCAAGGCATTGGGGCAAGCATGACGAGGGTTTAATAGTCAGCATATATCAACGATGAAACATACTACCCCCGTTTTACCAAACGAAACACATATTTGACGCTCAGATCAGCATTGATAATCGTTCGTAGAGAGCATCATTTGTTACCATGAATTATGTTAACTCCACATCCACGAGAATGAGTTCAATGCTATGTGAGCGTCATCTATTGTACAGCAATGGTAACTTTTATATGATATTACCCCGTTTCTTAAATAGTGCTGGATCGGGAAACAGAGTCACAAAATGCAATGGAAAATCGAAGGAACCGTTCATGTCTTTATCGGATAAACACTGATATTGGTACATTTGTTTCGATAGGCATGTAAGTGATATCGATATCGGAAACTAAATAGAAGGTTGCATTTGAGGTCATCACAGTTTCGAGTAGCAAATCTTCTTGAATCGAAATGACTCGTCTTGTTAAGTCTTTGCCTTCCATAACTGATCACCGACTATGGTGCTCCATAGCAGGCATTGCCATCGTTCTTCTCTCCATAACCTAGATTGCCTCTTCTTCCTCCGTCTGGCCTTACTATCACTCTTCTCACATAATCTGGCACGCCACTACCATTGCACTTATCTTTAAACTTGAATCACCGAAACTCCCCACGTCCGTCACGCTATTGTTCTTCTCACTATAACATGTATGGCCTCTGCCTTCACTTTCTGACCTCACCATTTCTCTTCACATTATGTCATTGATCGCCACTACCTCCCAAGTTCGGCCTCACCGTCACTCCTCCTACCATTGCCCGACCTCACCATCGCTAGTTTGACCACAACATGGATCGCCTCAACCTCTCCCGTCCTTCCTCACCAATGCTCTTCTATATATATACTGACTTGTCTCCACCTCCTCAGTCTTACCTCACCATCTGTCTTCTAAAACACCCTGACTCTCAGCTACCCCCACTGATCCGCCTTCCAACTCTGTTCACTCCATTGTCAGACTCGCCTCTACCTCCTTCGTCTGGTTTTACCAACGTTCTACTATTCCTAAGCAAACTCGCCTCTACCTGCTCCATTCGGCCTTTCCACCGCTCTTATAATATGACCTGACACGCCACTACTTCTATCGTTCGGTCTCACCCGTGCTCATCACTCCATAACCATTCTCGCCTCCTCCTCACTCGTCCGGCTCCACGATCGAAAGTCTCTAGATAACCGAATAAGGCTCTTCCTTCCCCGTCAGCGTCACAAACGTTTCTCTTCATAACCAGACACGGCCCTACCTCACACGTCCGTTCTCACGATCGTTCTTTGAAAATTGCCTGACGCTTGCTTACCAACCCAGTCCGGCATCACAATCGCTACACTCTTCATAATTTGGCTCACCTCTATTTCTCCCGTCTGGCCTCATTCTCCCTTTATCTCCAAAATCTGGCTTGGTTTCTCATCATTCTTCTGGCCTTCTCATTGCTCTTCAACTCCGGTCTCAACGTTGCTTTTTACGTTAAATATAAATCCCTCAAGTAATTTTTTTTCGATGCTGAATAGTTTCAAGGTCAGAGAATCAAGTTTAACATCATATTTAACTGGCGTGATCTTGAAATGTTTTGTGAAACCATTCTCAGAAAATAATATCTCTCATATTACTTCTTCATACGATTGATAGTAATTTATGTTCTCTGTAACTTCTATGGTATTTATGCCTCCATGTTACCCCATCTTACCCAAGCGGAGAGAATTTGCAAGATGTTTGTGATGAAGAAGTTTGATGGATTGACGCTGAGTGAGACGAAGTTTGGCGTGGTAGGTGGAATAAAGTCTGGCGTGGAAGAATGTTGGTCACGAGAAGGTGTGGTGTTGACATTGAGTAATCGGTTAGCTAGTAGCGGTATCGAGTGGAAAGAGGTGGCTTCAAGATTGATGTTGGTGAAAGTTTAGTTAGGTATCGAACGATGGGTGTTCCTGAGTACTTACGGACCAGGTTGCGAGAGGAGTGAGGTGGAGAGGGAGCAATTTTGGAGTGACCTGAGCGAGTGTAATGAGAGTTTTGGAGGTCAATATAATGTGGTTGTACTGGGTGACCTATATACGGGCGTTGGAGATGAAGTGGTGGAGATTGTGTTAAGGATGTCAGGCGATCCCGGTAGAAATAATAGGAGAGAACCTGACAGTTCTGGTCACGGAGCAGGAGATATCCACATATGGGTATGAATGAGATATCCACAAGTACATATGGGTAAAGATCGCCATGGTGGGTGTGGAGAGAGCGCTGTTGGATTTTGTGCTGATATCAAGGAGAGTGTTGAGAATGGAGGGTAGAGGAATTTCTGACCATCTATTGGTGGAAAGAAGAAGATTACCAGTGGAGCAGAGGCGGAAGTTGAACGAAGGTGTTGTATGAGGTAGCAAGCGAGCGTGCAATGGATAGACGTCGGGGTGAATCTCGCACTGGTGATAAGCGCTGGCGAGATCTAGCGTGCTCATGTAAGTAGCTTGACCCAAGAAGTTTAGTATGTCCAAGACTCTCGGAAGAACGAACGAAATTGGCTGTAAGACTTCGTTCAGTTCTCTGTAGTCAATGCACTGGCGAATATCACTGTCCCCGCGTTTGACTATGATTAATGGGCTGTTATAGGAAGACTTTGAACGCGAGATTGTTCCCTCGTCTAGCATAGTTTTAATTACTTGGTCTAGTTTGCCTTGAAACGCGTATGGTATTCGGTACGGTGCTTTGTTCACCACGATATTTTTCTTTAGAGTTAGTTTCAACTGGTCTCCTGTGTATTTTTCTAGTGGTTGACCAGGGAGCCAACATGCGTTTCTGTGACGGTTCAGTATTTCCAGCAGGGCTGGTGTCTCGTTGGAGTCCCCGCAGCTGATGTCCTCTTGCGTTAACGTCTTATTGCAATCATCCGCGGGTAAGTCGGGTTCTACCGACTGTGCTACAAGTACTGTTTCGGGTGTCACGTATTCAGCGTTACACAGCTTCATGCCCTTTTTTAAAAGCACTGGCTTGTCGCTCATATTTGTGAAGTTGACCTTCACACTTTTGTTCTCAACTAGTGTTAGTACACCAGCTATTGCTATCGCGTTGTTGAGTTGCGTGTGGTGGAGTATCAGTTCTCGTCCGTTAATGACTTGTTTATTCACTTGGACTGTAGCCAACATCATAGTGTTGCTCGGTATTGTTACATCGTTACGTAAATGTACACTTAAACTTGTCTGTGACTGATCTGGAGTCTTACAGTTAGGGGCTGTTCGCGCCGGCGAAACCTGTTTGATCAGAACTGGTTCGTCAGTCGATGTACCTTCCACTACTGTGTTCGTTACCTCACTGCAGGTGGTGAACTTTCACTCTCAGTCGCGGCGCAGGCGACCATCGCGGGAGAGCCATATCTGATTACATCATCCTTTTAAGTGAATCGGATCCCTTGTATTGCGGCCGATCCGTTTGTCGTGTTATCGTTGATGAGAGAAAAACTTAGTCGCTGACTATGGAAGTCTATGACCGCATACCTTAGAATATTCATGCCAATCAGCAGGTCATGTTTTATACGGTCAGTCTTTTTAAAGATTAGAACACAGGTGTTGAAGCATCCCGCAGGTGTCTCTGCCTGAGCTGTTGCTTGTCCTAGAATATGGATTTGACTTCCATTCGCATCTAATACTTGGCCTCTTTAGGGTTCCAAGCCGTAGACCTCAGTTCTGAGCGCTGAGTCAGCTACGAGCGTCGAAGTTGCTCTTGTATCTATGTATGCTTTCAGTTCTCGACCATTAATCTCGACGTTTAAATACGGGCCATTCATTTCTTTCCCTTGTCGTTCCCTAGAGTGTGGAGTTCCTAGTCAGTATTGGTTAGGTTCCTCATTCCCATCATAAATATTCGAGTCCCAGTTTCCATCCTCGACGTCATGTCTTGCATGTGCGTCGTGTTGGTCTGCCGTGGGCTCATCGGTTGATGCTATGCGTACGTGGGTCTGGGGATCTTTTCGTGGCGGACCGCGAGCATTGCGGTTACATTCGTTGGTGTTATGAGAGTCTCTGATTTTACCTTGGTCACAGTATTTGCCCATGGTTTGAGCTAGCCGGGTTTTACATTGCTTAGCAGTGTGGCCAAATTTGCGACAGAATGCACATGAGTTACATTCCCTTTCTACATGATCGGTTTTTCCACAGTTGTAACACGTTATAGGCGACCGATTGTTATCAACTGCGCTAGGTGTCGTCCTCTGTTCAGACGAAGAAGGGGGCGGACGTGTTGAGTTAACCGAGGGTGTTTGTTGCCTGGCCTGCCAAATGACTTCGTCCGGGTTGCCTTGCTTTTTAGTCGCCGTGAGCAGCTTGTACTGTTCTACGGTCTTAATTGTTTCAGACATAAATCTCGTAGACGAGTTTCTGGGACCGTAATTGGACAGTTTATCGTACACTTTGTTCTCCGTTTGAGAAGCTACAAAAAGATGCATTACGAAATTCTGTACGACGTTTAACAAAGAAATTGGCGTAGCGGTTGGTATCGGAACTGAAGCGGTGGTAGAAGAACTAGTAGACGGTAGAGGCGGTATGGTACTGGTTAGTAAAGTTGTCTAGCGGAAGTCTCCCATAGTAA
This sequence comes from Gammarus roeselii, assembly GCA_016164225.1. Taxonomy (NCBI): domain Eukaryota; kingdom Metazoa; phylum Arthropoda; class Malacostraca; order Amphipoda; family Gammaridae; genus Gammarus; species Gammarus roeselii. Next base: position 7,225 of record SDVV010008346.1, on the reverse strand, counting down.
GAGCTTAATTTTTGAGGTACGCTTCTGCCACGGCACGCGACGCATTTTCTAAAGAGATCATACCGCAGAACATATTGTCTGGCGTAAGTTTCGTTCCTAGTAAAGCTCGTGCGGCGTGTCTAAACTCAGTTACTTTGAACGAGGGATACATATTGAGAAACTCGGATTTAACTTCATTAAATGTGACATGTCTGCCAGCGTAACAGGTGAGTAATTTAATCACGTCTCCTCGTTTCTTATCGATTAGGGAGAACAAAATTTGTAGTTTTTTGTCGTCCGCGACGACACTGTTTTGTAAGAAATTATTCTCGACGGTTCGCATGAACGTGCGCGCATCAATATCGGGTTTGAAGTGCGCTTCACCTACTTTAGGATTACCGCCGAATTTCGGTAAATCATGTAAGACTGTAAGTTGATTAATCGCCATTTTATAGTTCAGGGGTTACTGACTGTAATATAAAGTTAGTTTCTAGCTTCACTTCTTTTTAATTTCACACACTTCGCTGGCTGGATATTTCACACTTCACCGGAAATGTAGGTGACAGTTTAACGTGCATGTATACTCAAGGTTTCTGGAGTTCGACGAGTAGTTCGTTGCTTGCTCCTTCTGCGTAGTCGGACGTGATGCTCTCCTCTTAGCCGGTTTGTAGTCGGATGCGATGTTCTCCTCTCCTCTCAGCCGGTATCATGTCGCCTTCACCTTTGGTTATTGTATTTAATCTGACTAAATGGATCTCATCCTCGTCGCCATGTATTATACTTCTTGACTTCTATTCTCCGTTTGTGAAGAGAAGAAATACTCGCTGAGGTTTTTACAGCATTTATTTATCCAGGATAGTATCTAACTGAAGTCAATAACATCGGGGTTCTTTTCGCAAGCTAATACAATTTAACTTGTTATATCAGTAGTCAGTAGAAGGGGACAAGACCGGAGGGGACGAGGAATCAACTTATTTGTATATTCTTATGCGTATATTCAATGCACGGAGACTGGCGGTACCCTCACGGATTGGGTTCCCAAGTCAAGGCTAAAGGGGTTAGTAGCAAGCAGAGCTTATATACTGGGGAATAGGTCAGAACGCCACGGGGAGTATTGGAAAGCCCACGGTGGGGACACGGAGGGGACCGTACTCTTGCGGTCCGGGGCAGCGAACATGTGGCTGGCTCTCGACCAGGAAATCTACTTCTAGGGCATTGGAACTCTTATCCTGGTTAGACACGCATCTATATCAGCAGGTAGGCGCCAGTGCGCGCAATATACTTGATACTTTAACACCAGAGTTGATAGTTGGATTGCATGAGAGGGGCTGCAGACACGAGCTAGCAGCTGGTATTTCCTAGTTTGGCGGTCCGCGTCTTCAAGGTGCTATTATACTTTATGGAGGTACAGACCTAAATACTTTTATGCGATGAGCAAAATAAGAATATAACACAGAGGCTAGGCATTAGGTCGGGTGTGAAGAAACCTAAGGTGAGAACTACGCAGTATACACTGTTCGTTTAACAATGAAGTTACATCCCTCCATTCTTGTACATCTTTCATCCCCTTTCTTCCATCTCCTTTCTTCCATTCTCGAGCATGATCCATTCAACTATTTGAGATAACATTGATCACATTCATTTTTTAATCATTCAATCAATCAATCAATTTTAATCATTCTCCCTCCTTCCACAATCGAACATCTTGCTCCTTTCATCCCTTCTCGAACATCTATAACTCCACCATTCCACTCCCGTATATCTTGCTCCCTCCTTATATAACTAGTACATCTCGTTCATACGTCACAAAACATCGTGTGACAAACGTCTGCATCCTGGGAATACCTGACTGATCGTTCATTGTTTACTAAGTTGAGAAAAGAGGAGTGAAGAAGCGGGTCACGCTACGTACTGAGCACGCCACACTTTCAACCAACATTCATAACGGCAATTCAACGAGCACTTTGTATTTGTTTGAAGCCGATTTTTAATTTGCCATTGCATTACGCAACACTCTTTACAGACTCTTCAATAATGGTGACGCGTTTCAAGTATTTTTTTTTCATTATCGAGCGAGTCATACCTGGCCCATGCACGCCTCTACTTCAATGATGTCGAACATTGCTTCCCGCATCATATAAACAATGGTTACTACAGAAAAACGTTGGTGCATGAGAAGGTTGCTAGAAATTCAATTAATTAATGCATTCATTTTCTTCAGTATTGTTTTTTCGATCTCCTGCATTCGATATCTCATGGTTGCATTGTAGGATGATAGTATTCAATTTGAAAGTGTGATATTCAATAGATTATTCAGGATCTACGATGTCGGCGTCAGCCTCAACACCGACTCTGTCTTTGTAGTAAGTCGTTCGTTGCCTTCTCATGACAGAGGGCTAGAGAATATTTCTTGGAGTTGTGGTGGGTACTGATGGGGTCTTGTCTCACCGGCTGTCCCTAGTGACGCTGTATCCACGCCACGCTTGGAAGGGCATCATAGGATGATATTTTAGTCGATGGGTTAACTCAAAACCTAGTCACCGATGGTCGAGTCCTTATGTGTTTACTGGATGAATAATAGTCGTATCTTGTTTTACGTCCACCTCATAGAGCAAGGCAAGGAATTTAATATTCTCCTTTATAAGGACAAATGTATTAGATCAGACGAATTCAGTAGGTTCAGGCTATCGCCAAAATTTATTGGCCTTTTTGTCGTTTTTCGACGATTCAGCGATCGGAACTGTCATTGCTTAAAGGAATGACCTATCCCATCCAGATCCAAACAGAATGCAAAACGGCAATGTTTTGTTATTCAAACTCTTACTGTAGGAATCACTATCTGCTGACACCTCCTGACCACAGCCCAGGGTCAGGAGATTGTATTCGTGATACCTTTTATAATATTGTTAATATTCATAGTATTAGCACAATGGTTCGGTAACTTCACGATGGGCAGCTCATTGTCGAGCTACAATACTTAATTGCTTATATTAGCACTGTTCCAATTCATAGGTAAGCAATTAATCGAATGCACTCTCCATCGTGGTATATGTAGATCCTTTATTTTCTCTGTAATTAAGCACCGTTTAATTTGGTCGGACCAGCAGCCCCCTGTTCAATAATGTCCTGGACGTAATTAATTGCATTGGCCTAGTTCATTATCATTGAATAGCAATACATTTGAAGGATGACGTACGTGGGGACACAGTTATGTCCTAATTTGGAAAATTATCTTTTCGGGGTAAAGATTACTCACTTATATTTAATGAGTTTTTTCGTATGTGTACTGTAACAAATGTCATTAGATAATTTAAAAGATCTTATTGCTGTCATTTGAGGAAGAAAAAATTGATTTTTGAAGCAGAACAGGTTGGAAGGGTCTTACTCGTAAGTCGATTCATTTAGTTTTATTCTGGGAGACAAACCTAGTTAAGAGTTTTGTGGTCCGCATAAACTAATGTGAAACATTTACCATGGTCCAACGATACTGAAAAGAGAGCGGAATTATATAAAGATAGGAGGCAGCTTATGAGAGCACCACAAGAGAGCACACAAGGCATAGGAGTGATGATTTTCATTGTTCTCTGTCGCCGCTGAACAGATCTCGATGGACTTACTGAGTCCCACTGCGCAGTTGTTGCGCCATAGTATACGCAGCGCAGCAATTGTGCCACATCGTCCCACCCTACGCAGTGCAGCCAATGTGCCACATCGTCCCACCCTTCGTAGCGCAGCCATTGTGCCTCATCGTCCCACCCTTCATAGCGCAGCCATTGTGCCACATCATCCTACCCTTCGGACATTTTATCCCAACATTGACTCGCTCAACGCCGACAGTCCCCACACTGTCTGACGCTACTCTGATTTTGCCTCACAATTGTTGAAACTGTCAAATCATAAGTAGTCACATTTGTTTCGACTGTAATTAGGCCTACGTGGTACTGGATGAGCTACACCCCTTTGTATTGTGGACAATGTGAGGGAAGAGATATGAGGGTATCGCCCCTGTTTGCTTCGCCCTCCATATACTATGGGAGCTTTCCAGCATCATAGCCTAGCCTAATGAAGAAATAATATATGTGGGGTATTTAATTATTGGCTTAATCTTGACTACGGTGATTTCGTATCCGTACATTTGAAACTAGTCCGTACGGCTTACAATACACGGGTATCCCACATACTAGAATATTGATGGTTTCCTTTATTCTCCAGCAATGGGCTATATCATTCAAATAACTATAATATCTCTGATGAAATCATATTGCACATCATGATTTTACTGATCAAAACCTCTATGAATGTAATAAAAATACCAGGAATAATTCATGCTAGCTGGACTTGTTGCACGGTTCTTTTATTCAGTCGATACTTTTGACCGACAACAGTTAGGAGGCCGCGGTGTATCCGCACGATTCAATTAGATAATTTTGCTACACCTTAATTTGATGCAAAAAATCAAGTAATTTTAAAGTTATCACAAATACACACGATGTCAACAGAACCCGTACGAAACTATTTGATCGTTCGCGATATTTTGTTTATCTATTTACTATGCCTATTATTTGATCGTTCCTAGTATTATGATTTGCTTTTACTGACACTGCTCTAACGTTCATTGATTGTTACATGATAGTTATCGCGTTGTCTAATGCACAAAACAATACATACACGCACCTTACAGAAAACAACTTGTCGTTTTTTCCATGTTTTAAAATATTGCAGTCATTTATTGAGCATCTTTCCAAACTGAAACCACAACTCCATACACGGCCTTCCCCAAAGCTCGTCCGCGGATGATCGTGCCCTCTCGTGTCATCTGGATGAAGAGTTTTCGTATCAAGTTTTCCGTCCACCTATGCCCCTTGATAAAATAATGGATGCGACGGTGAGGAGACCATCAAAGGTCAGTTCGCTTTGGCAAGAGATTATAGTAAATGTTCACATGTTCACACTATAACTTAATTATCTAATCTTTTGACTAATTGCGAGTGATGTTGACGTCAGTCGGTTTGCACTAATGTCCCAAGTGGTGGCATTATTATTTTATTTATTGGCTAAAGCTGTGAAGCTGATCGTGCATTTGTGGGACATTTACTAACCATGCGACTGGTTAAAGAGGGACATCTACTGACCATGCGACTGGTTAAAGAGGGATATCTACTGACCTTGCGACTGGTTAAAGAGAGCCATCTACTGACCATGAGACTGGTTAGAGAGGGATATCTACTGACCTTGCAACTGGTTAACGAGGGACATCTACTGACCACGCACTGGTTAAAGAGGGATATCTACTGACCATGCGACTGGTTGAAGAACAGTTTACTAACAGCGTTAAATGACACTTATGTTTATCTTTCTAAAAATATGAAGTGTGATGCTACCAGAGATGATAACCTCTCAAATACATGTAAATAGTCAACGTATGAGGTCGAACATTGGACTATTGATAATTATTTAGCGAAGAGACGAAAAATTAGTTTGTCCGATTCGAAATTCAGTGAAAGTAATCTTTCTTTGATCCCCTATTTTTATTTTTCGGTCATATGAAGTCTTGACTAATTTTGTATTTTTTTTTTGGTAATCTATAATAAGTCAATCCACGTCAATAAATAGAGCATGAACAGCCGTGGAGGTTGACTAAGTAAGGCTGAGTAAGGCTGAGTAAGGAGTTAAGGAGTTAAGGAGCAAGGGGTAAAGAGTTAATATTTGTGCTTCAAATTGGTTGAATATAAATGATCTACGTAGATATGAATTAAACTCTATTCTTCTCACTTTTTTTCCAATCTTCAAAAATGTTATTTCCAAAGAAATGACCATCACGGAAATAGATAGTGGAAAAGTACTACTGAAATGAGTAAAAAAATATATACATATTCCAACAACATGTTAGTAATTGATATGAAGATAAATCAGATTTTTTATGTGATGCTGTGAAATAAGATCACTACGATATTCAATGGTATGTATATTGATAGATGTATTAGTTTTCAGCCACTGCATGCTCGATTTTAAATAATATTTTCTTTCAGTTACGTTTATGACACCAAAAACTTGCGCATACCATTTATGATGAAATATGCAGCGGAAGATAAGACAAAATGGGAAACCGTTTAAAGGAGCTAATTACTACTTAACTGGAGAGCACCTTTAGTTAAAAGGTTGAGGTATTTGAATGACAACATTACCACCGATATAAACAACAGTACCACCTAGTAGTCATCGAATGGCGGGAAAATATTCTCAGCATTAGAATACTCTCACAACCTGTTCTCTCGGTACCATCTCCCCATCCTTCCACACTCCTCCCTACCCATCCTCCAATCACAGTCCCTTGAGGCACCTATTCCCTCAGTCAAATTCCCCACGTTTTTACTGGTGCGAAAGTTTGCAATCTTCTCAGGCTTCGGGAAGAAGGGGCAGTGCTTTAAAATTCGGAACACGGACTTCAATATTACGCCTTTGGAATATTGCCATAGGTGTGTCATTTACGGAAGCGTTGGAGGAAATCATTAGCGGGAGGCTACCATTGGTTCCCGAAGAATAACAAAAGAAATATATTGAATAGATGGTAGAACGTTAATTTCCAAGAAAATATAGCTATGCGTTCCACGAACTGGACTCGGTGATAAACCGATTTCGCTCATGACAATTCTAATCGAGTTTGATATCCATGAAACTTTACACGATTTTTGAATTTTATAAAATTGAGGATCGCAATGAAGGGAAACGTCAAGTAAAAGAAGCACGCTTAGCTTGCATAGTGTAGCCATGAAGGGTCGCTGTTAGGTTATGTTTTTCATTATCTTCTTTAATTGTACTAGTTGGTGAAGATCCATGGGGAATATACCAATCTGTCCAGTCATTAATGAGTTTAGCAATTTCCTATTTTATATTTTCTCTTGACATGTGACGTTACAAACATTAAGAAACATTCAACTTGCAGAGTTCGTAATATGAAGACCTTACTACAATCGCTTCCATTTTTGTTTGCATATCAAGTCGCTTATCCATTCAATGAAAACTATACAGATACATGTAGGCATGACTCATATTTCCTTAGATGTTTAGCCAACAAATCTATTTTATTAATCTCATTTGATTACTTCTCAGCGTGACGGCTGTGAGCAAGCGTGATCGTAGAGTTCTCATTACCTGGTCCGATTAAAACTGGCTTGATAAGGCAATGAAAGGGATAACTAGGTAAAGATACGGAAGATAGGAAGCGATGACAGATGTGTCATATATA
>SDVV010008345.1:0-17248 GCA_016164225.1 Gammarus roeselii | reverse complement strand
CCGTATTATTATGCAATCGAATGTTCAGGTATTTCCAGGCATCCCAAGATGATGGAAATATTTGTGCATCTACGAGTAAGGTTACAAAGAGTTCACCGTACATCCGTCAGCTGTCCTGCTGCTTAGTGATGACAGCATCAGGAGGGATGTACATACTTTCTCTACTGCCGATACTATACAGTCTCATTGAATTCTAGTTCATACATGTATATTACTTGAATGTATGCAGTAAGTGTTATAAGATATAGCAACTCACATGCATGTAAATGACGGTGACGCGTAGTCATCATTGTCATTATTCAGTGGCTTCAGAAGCAAGGCATCATCAAATGATATGGTGCCTATAATCTAGAAAATTATGAAATATATTGGAATGCTTGAAAATCATACAGCAGAAAATTGAATTTTCGTTTTCCGGATAAAAAAACTACAACCTGTTCAACTAACTATTCGATAGAAGTGGGTCGGACTGGTATCTCACAGAAATTTTCGGTGCGTGTTGAGATCTCTGGCTATTTATCGGTTAAAAATACATTGATGGAACAGCAATATGAACTATATGTTTAACCTCGTGAGAAAACTTCAGGAACAAAGATTACGTTCATTATTCCGGATCAACTTCTGACATGCTTTGAAACACTTACGCAGTTTTGCAATAAACTGTTCCAGGGCTAATACAAATAGAAAACGATACTCGTTCGACCGGAATGTATAACATAAGCAAACATGACATTTTACTTCCATGTGTTTTTCTCTTCACGTATACGTGAGGAATACATTTTTCTGTTTGAAACAGATTTGATTTTTTTCCTTCTAATCAACAAATATAAATCACTCCGATGTAATTTGAAGATAACAAGGGAAATATCGACCCCAAACACGACAATCGAACGTTAACAGATCACTCATCTCCATGCATACATTTCATACAACCTGCGAAAAACTCGAACAAACATGGGACCTTGTGCCTTGTGAGTAGATACAAGTATTGCAAGACGCGGATCATGACTAACCTAAAAAGTCTACGTAAGTTTTTGCACGTCATGTTTCAAGGTTGGATCCTGATCTTAATAATGTTGACTGGAGCGGATGTAGGCGGGGCCGGAACGGATGTGGGCGGACGGACGGATGCAGCTTTTGAATTATTCATTTAGCATATATATATTTTTTTTATCTGGGATACCATTGGTGCATTTTCAATGCAAGACAAGAGACGTTGTATTGCAATTCATTGCTAGTCTTTTGAGTGTATTGTGATGATAATTATATACATTGTATAAGTTTTATTTTTATTAATAAAAAATCTATCAGGTACATAGTAATTTGCATGCGGTATCAAATGTTAAAACCCCACACATATTCATATCTCAAGAATTTTGATTTCCGGATACGTTCATGATTATCTTTTTGATGAGGTTATTTTGACAAATATACAAGGCGAAATACAGGCAGTATACTCCACAAACCAAGGTTTGATCATTTTGGATCGATTTCTGTAGTACAGGATGTATTTTTGCATAAGTATTGTAATACGAAGTTATAAGTCCTCCATATATTATTGGATTACATCCAAACGATTCAAAAAAGTTGTGTTTATTTTCTGTGTTTACATTTAAGTATCCGATGACCCATTTTATTATGTGTGCTTTCGCTATTTACAATCATGTATTCGTTCATGGGATGCATGGACATTTTGTTTTCAGCAAAACCTCCGATTTAGGCACGTTTTATAATTGGGTCGCTCCTGGATATTTTTTCTATTCGATTATCTTCCATGGTTACTGTAGATAGTTGGAGAATACCCTCCTTGACGAATTTATTTGGATTAAACAGAAAGTAGAATCTACCATAAACAAGTTCTTATACAAAGTGGGCGGAGTTTCGCAATTCCTTGTTATACGAATCTTCGCTCTTTTTTCTAGGTTGATAACATCTTCAGAGTCGGTTGGCCTTGTATCTATAACAATTACAGTCCTTCCTGAGAGTAATTTTGTCTTGTGATGAGATCAGAACTGTTACGCATCCCTAGAGCCGAAAGTGCTTTATGGTATGCTTGCGCGCCAACTCTGGGAAACGATGATGTAATGTTGTTTACGCAGTTCCCGTTCACATCAACGATAACGTTTGTGATTGCGTCATGTTGGAAATGGTTTGGATTACGATCATATGCGCCATTATGTGCCGCTTGATCAATGAGAAACATGACTAATTAATGTAGAACAACACCGTTCTAAGGGGAATCAATGGAGATGGAATTTTGACCGGTAGGAAACACGACTGTTTTGACAATGAGTTGATCGAACATGTATTCAATCAGTTCATGGTGTTCGGTGAGCGTTTTATTCAGAGCAAGCTAGGCTGCAGGGTTTGGTATAACATTTTTACGCCATAATTCACACGAGTCAACTAAATAGATATATTCTTCATTGTTATGTGTTAGAAGAACGGTACTTGGTTTAGCCAGCTCCAAAAGTATGTTTACGCTGACATTATCCAATAGATAACTATTGCTACCTGCTACATCAAAGCTTAGAGGCCTTATCATATGTATACCATGCAGTACACTTGCTGGAATCCAAGCCTCATTTTCGTTGGTATTAGCAGAATCTGACGCAACGATGCTAACTGGAATGGGTGTTTGGAGCAATTGATACAGCATATTTAATCCTTTATTATTTAGATCTGAGTTTTTCATGGATCTACATGCTTTGAAATTATTAAATAGTCCTGTATAACTGTTTTCTTCACACTGAACATCAATTAGGAACAATGAGTGACATTAGAACATGAGATGAAAAAATCCGTCAACTAGTGTAACATGTGCAGCGGTAGCTAATCCGCTTCCATCTGCATTTCTAGCACGGATTTCCACTTCCACAGTTAACGAGATCAAGTCGACCATTTTATTATCCACGCCGGGAATATGAAATTCGATAAAGAAGTCTGCAATTCAACCATCATACAGGCTGCTGTTTGTACCTAGATTATTTCTCCCAAATTTCAACTCGATACTCGATTCAAATAAATATTTCATGTTGACGGAAGGAAACATTTCAATCAACCAAATTTCATAGTTTTCGGAAGGGGCTTCTTGTCCAATCATGTTGACAGATGTATTCTTCTTTGCATGTTGTCAGAATAGATCCTCACCCGAAACTAGCGTAAACGGTACATGTACGCTGGTATTTGTTGGTAATTTGTTAGTAATTAATTGATGGATGACACGATTCCATATTTCTCCCACGGTTTTTATTTGATGTACGTTTTTTTATACTGTTTCCGTATTCCTGCCACCATCCATGTCTTTTCTTACAATATTCTTGAGTGTAGAAATCCCATCTTCCTTAGTTGATTTGTGCATATCTTTTCGTTCCCAGTAATAGTGTATCATGTTTCGAGCCATATCGGAGGCTGCAGGCAATACAGTTTTTCGTAAAAAATGGCAATGTACGTCTTACAAGACTGGTTATGGTTGAGAAGAATCCGCTTCCCCTCTGGTACGATATTCGACTTGTGGAGCACTCAATATCACGTGGACTTCCACCGCGTACTTTGTCACCTTTCGCGAATAAAGCTTTGTATTGTTTGTTTGACGGGTATGCGTATACCAATCACATGATGGTTAGTTACCAAATAACTTTATTTATATCCAGCATTAAACTTATATCATATTTAATACTAGCTTTTTTGTATAATATAACACGCATAGGCATGATCCACCATCCTTGAATATGATGATACCGCCAACGTCATCTCGTAGATCGATGGAAATGGAATCAAAATGACTACGCTGGCTGAATTTTTTTATATTTGACGTGTGCACGCGTAATTTAATAAGATTTATTAATTGGAATAACATCACCAATATTGAATTGCTCATCGCCCATAAAGCTGCGTGGAATTATATCAGAGTAAACGGTTAGGCAGCGTACATTTTCGTTCAAAAATGACATTTTCTCCCTTACGACACCTCCACCGACATTATATTTGCATCCTGTTCCACCCATTAGATCAGTCGATCTATTTCCAACAATGTACAAATTCACCTAGCTTCAGTATAAATGAATTGCGACATGTTTTGTAGAATAAAAGCGTGGAACTTTATGCATTGTGTGGCACTATCATATTCAAACCATTTTCCTAAATCTCTAACTATTCGTTTCCATAACAGACCTTTTATGATATTGATTTCTAGCTCTAAAATGTGTTCTTTCAATGTATAGCCTGAGATATTTTCGCTAAGAACAAACAAAGCAGTTTCATGCTCGACTCTTTCATCTTTATCATCAAAATAGTCTACATAGAATACAAAGTTGTATTTTTCATCGTGTTTTTTTCATCTTGAACCAGTCATGATAGAATACTTCTACAAGTCCTACGCTCCACTTTCCCTGTAACTGCATTCCAGGATATATATGGTTAGGAAAACTTGATGATGTATTATTTTGCCACGATTGACTGCTGCCCAGGGACGAGACACAGACGCAAAAGACGTCCGTTTCTTGCATGATGATAACACGGGTCTAACAATACACTGACAACAAACTGCTTTCAGTCATAAATCTAACTTGATGGACAATTAAACCTGTGTTAAAGTTTATATTATTTAATACATTACATAATTACATCGTAAGATCAACCCATTTACATCATCATCTTAGTAATATTTACGGAATAAAACCTGACGACGTGGGTGTGCTTTTATCACGAGTGTACTCGCCAAAGACGGCATCGCCGTGCTTACGTCTCTTCCAAGTTAAATCCATGTTAACATTAACATTTTCATCATCCAAGACACATCGCTTCCTCTTTTTAGTGACGGTAGGCTCAACTTCAAGTTCTCGTTTAGGAATGTCTAGATGACCATAAGCATGAGTTGTGCACGCGTCAACATAGTAGCGTTTATTTTCAAACTTACTGAGGCAATTTTTAACGGTGCGCACAGTTTGACGCTGTCATTCTTGTGCGCGAATGTTGTGTATGGTCTCAAAGTGTTTGTAAGGTTGCTGGTGATAGATGTCTCTGTACTGTTTATGTCTGATTTTGACTGGTGTCAGGTAATTGGCCCCTTTAGCAGCTGATTTTGTCTTGTCGGGCTCACGCAACATGCTATAGCATTTTGGTTGAAGGCAAATTATTTCACTTTGGTTGTCGTTGGCTGTTTCACTTTTCAGTAGTGCCATTTGTCCTTTCTTAGTCTCTCCGTGCAGGAGTTGATCTTTGGGATAGTTGGAAAAGTCCATGTATTCAGCCAGGAGATATTGTCGCATGTCTGTTTCAATAACATCCACACCTTTGAACTGGAGCAGCAATGAGTCTGTCTCGGAATAGATGAGGGAGACGTTGTCACCGTAGTATGGTTTCAGAGTGTCATAGAAGAACTGTAGACTTTTGCTTCGGCTTTCTCAAGCACGTAGAACCCCACTTAGGGTGGGTGAACTATTCGGACATTTTTCTGCTTCACTGTTTCGGGGCCGATGGGGGAGCAGTTTTTCAGGAGTGGGTTGGTAGCGTATTTTCGGACTTCGTTGGTTGTGGACACGACCTTTGCCTCTGGACATCTATGGAGCGGGTTAAACAGAAGCTTGTCCTATATACTATTTGAGAGTAGCTTACATAGGGACTTTTCTATTGTATTTATGGACGCCTGACGTTTATGTATATTTTCCAGGATGAAGTTTTTTGAGGACAGGATCTTGCTTAATTCGAAACATTCGATGAACTATTGTGACTTCCAGTCCTCGCCTGAGGAGTACTTGCAATAGTTCCAGAGTCGCGAGGTAGTCAGTTTGAGGCAAATGACTAGCAACCCGTTTTTGATACGCCCATTTCCTGTTTTTGAGATGGGTGAAGCCTTCCAGGAGATTTTTTGGGAAGGGGACACGTCATCCAAGCTGACTTCACAGCGATGCAGTAGTAGTGTCAGCTCGTTTATCTTTTGTGTAATTTCGACGCTGACTTAGGCTTCTATACAGACAATATACGTGTATTCGCCTTAACAGTCTGCGTTTACCAAAGTCAAATGATCGAATTTCTTCGGGTGTGAGTTCGTGAATTTCACCATAAGATTTTTACTCAAGACTCCAAATAAAGACTGTCAAAGTCACACATCGCTGCTGGAGACACAGGTTGTTCAGGGTCAAAGTCTTTGCAGCGGGAGTTGTTTATCTTGGTAAAAACTTTTGTCAAGACACAAAACCGCCTCCAGTATTTTCGACGATCAAGTTCAGTAGATCGATATCTTTGACCAGCTCCAGTTTCATCTTGCCTTCGTAGAGGGCAGCTTGCAATGCAAAGCCAGGGCCACTTACGAAATGGACGGGATCCAGTCTGTGTCGACTTCAGCCAGTAGCAGTGTGTCAATGAGGAGGTAGATGATCATATAGTCACGCAAAGTCTTGCAGTTGGCTGCTGGCCACATTTCAATCGTTTCAGCATAAACAGAGTCAGATATTCATTTGCCTCAAAGCTAACTATAAAAGTCTTGCTGCGATGTGATATCTGTTTGATCCGGCACAGAATCAGATATGATGGCTTGGTAGCAGAAATGACCTTTTCGAGTAACGAGTTCTAAAACACAGTCACTGTTTCCGAGACTTGTGAGATGGGGTTTGAAGAGCGGCATGTCATGGCCACCGTCTTCCAGATTTTTGGCAGGACTATCTAAACTTGAGTTGAGGAACGAGAAGGAGTCGATGAACTTGGCGCCGTACTTGTTCGTGTCGTCATTTAGATTGAGTGTGATGCTGAACATTTTATCGACTGTTTTGGTAATACACGGATATTCGAGAAATTATTACCCTCCAGTTCTCCTAATATGAAGCGCATGTCATAAGTAGACGCGTTGTGAGCTATACATGACATGTACCTGAGTTTCTCCGTTAATGGGCCCAATGACACCCTCGACATAATGATTATGGTGGCGCAATCTCTTTTTTCCTTTTTCCCCAACAGTATCACCGCAGCACTCACACGTTCTGCTTGCGCAATATTTTTTACAGTCAATTTTGTGAGGACGGGTTCTGGGTACAAGGGCACGGTATCCATTTAATCGTTGTAATCAGTCAATAAATTCTTAACTAGATCAGTCTCCATTTCCTCAAGCGGAACTGAAACCGAATCGACTACTTTGTGCCTTACAATTTTTCCGTCTTCACTCAGTAAAACATAACTTAAGCTACACATCTTGTGTATGTTAACTACATTGCCTCCCTCTGTTACAGGGATCAGAGTGACATGCTTAGCTTCTAAGATTTGGATCAGGTGGACCGTGCGCTCCTCGCTTGCGTCTAAACCATCTCTGTAAATATTAACTGAGCCAAACCCTTCCATCTCTTTAGTGATTTGATACAGCCTGATGTCCAGATTACATTCCCAATCAATAAAAGGAAAGTCATCTAGGGAAACAGGATTGTTCAAGGAAAGTTTTGGGATATTAAAGTACGCCTCTCCGAACGAGCGATAAGTATGCCCATACTGTCGTCTATCGTTCGAGAGGTTTGTTTCCTGCTTCAAGTGAAAGTGGGCAATCAAGCTAGTGAGCACACAGTTGTTGTTCTTTTGACTTGATGTTAACAATGTGGTAGCGACCTGGACATTTTTCGGGCCAAGGAACATACCCCTATCCGTTATGTTCCGTTAACACCCGTCATGAAAAATTTAAGGTCTAGACTGGTAACAATTTTAATGGACCAGCTTTTCCCTCCTTTTTGTCTAATCGATTCTGCAAATCATCCACGAGTTAGAAATAATGTTTTCTGTTCGAGGGAAAGCTTTTTGAAAAGTACCCAGTCCATATCATCCACAGATTCATCCTCAATTAATTTGCCCATTTTAGCATTCACACTGCATTGGAGTCTTTGGAATTGGCCTAATTTAGATGCAGTATGTTCCACCAGCTCCTCACGTCTTAACGTAATCATGGAAGATATGTTCACATGTTGAGTGCGTGGCACAAAATTTGTGATTACAAAATTGTTCTCTAAAATACCTTTAGAGGTAGGCGGATAAAAGATAAGCTCACGCAACGGAGCAGCATTATACTGAACCGAACCGACAGTAGGCTGAGTGATGAACGGGTCCGAAGACAGGGTCGAAGACGCTACATTAGGCTGAGTGACGAAATGTCCAAAATAAGACAGCGCCAATGATGGTGTCAACGCGGTAGTAGCCTGAGTAACGAATGGGTCCGAACCAACAGTAGGCTGAACTCCGGGTAGTTCCGAAGGCGAGTCAACAGTTCTTTCTTAGCGTGCTTGAGAAGAGCTTGTGTCGTGGAGGGCTCCAGGAAAAAAGGGATAGGACAACGGGGATATACTGAGGATGTTTTCTAGTTTTCTATCTTACACCAATAATTTTAACAAGAGGGAAAACGAAACTACATCAACGGTGTAAGAAAACTACATCAACGGTGCACAGTGGTAACGGGGAAATAATAATAATGAAGAGCTAACAAGCACTGCCTACACGTCTCATCTCGTCCAAATAGCCCCAAAATACAGCCCTCCTCCCCTGAATCCTCGACTTCCTGTTTACCCCAAAGCCCGCCCCTACGGCCTACCCAACATACTCCCTCACACTACTCCCTCCCCCCCACGTACCACACTAACCGGGTGACACTCCTTCAGCACACACAACGCGGTGTTGCCAGCTTACCAGACTCTTGTATATCTTGCCCTGCCCTGCCGTGCCGTGCCCATGTGAGCTGTGACCGCAGCCCTCCTGTCTTACTAATGAAACCCGCCTGCCCGTCCCCCCGGCTCGCCTCTCAGCTAACTTGACTCTACCATCACAGCTGATCTGGATCCTCGCCGAAATATTGCTAATAGTGCAAATAAATAGTGCGTATATCATGAGTGTTAAACGTTACCCCCCAAAAGGTGGACACTGTCCTTCTCTGTTGAAATTATACTGTTTTCCTCTGTTGAAATTGTACAGATATTGTAATGACAAGGAACTAATCCCACAAATGACCTACTCTGTCTGACAAGCATCTGGAAAAAAAACTATTTCCGCACTGTGAAAACCAGTGTCATGAGTGTTTTCTATTAGCTCGATTTCAATATTTACTAGTTTCATTTTTATTTTGGCTGTATTACCAGTTTATACTTTATTAATGTTATCGAGTGTATGGGTATACGGAATGTGAACATTAAATGCAACTGGTATTGTCACTGCATGATTATAATATGAAAACGTATTTCCGCACTGTTAAGATGCCGCTCTAGTTCGTTCATATCATAATTTAGTTGTGCATGTGTTGCCTGTCTGTCTTAAATAGTATTCTAAGATGTTATTATTATTCCGGTTTTTAACACTGTTAAATCTGGCCTGCTCTTTGTAATAAAACCAAAAGTAACTTGTTTCATGTCGTAGCATAGCATTGTACCGTGACTGGTGGATTGTAAGTGGTTCATGCAAATATTGTAGGTGGTTCATACTCATAAAAACTAATGTAGGTTGTGGCACTTTACATCTTACAGCTTAGAATCGTACTTTGATTCCATAACACTCCATTTACTCAGATCTGGTGAGCTTCTCCTTCATCTTCTGATACCCCGCCGGTCATGTCTGGTACAAGGTTGATGCCCAAAATCTTGTTGGCATTCCCATAACATTAAAAAACAAAAGGAAGCAGCTACGAATAAGTTTAGCTTTGCATTCAACTCAATCGCGAAAAAGGAAGTAACTCTGAGCTAATGTGCGCCCGGCTATAACGCGCATTCGACTCACTCGCATCACATCTAACACATCTAACTTCTTCCTCACAAACATCTCACCAATCTCTCGCCTCTGTGCTTCATCCGTACTACAACCACGCAATTTCAGCGAGCCTAACAATATGGTTTGGAGAGGCGCTCATCTTGCCGTCTTTTTAAGAGAATATTACAGAGGAGAGAATTCCTAGCCCCTCGCCCGTCCCTTATTAGTCGCCTTTTACGACACGCAGGGGTTGAGGAACTACATTCTAAACTCGGGCTACAGGCTCCCCTTACAGTTGCCTTACGGTAGCAGTATCCTAACACCCCCGCTACGAGGGTTTGCAGACGAGACTCTAATACCAGGAATATATAAACTCTGTCGCAGGAAAAAAATATTTTGAAATGTAGTGCATCATTTATGAGCGTAGCCCTTATCATGAATACCACCTTAAAATGACTTAGCAATGTGAACATTTCGAACACTATATATAGAGCACAACGTTTCTGCAGGGTTACGGTCAACATACGAGTTTGTTGATGAACGTTCAAGTTTGGTAATTAGGCTGCTTTGTTTCGATTGAAGAGCAACCGCACATGTTCTCAACTCAGTTAATGACTGCGCGTAAAAAATCGAAAACCAAATTCAGGGTTTTGAAAGACATGAGGTACAAAAGTTGACAACAGGTAGAAGCACCCAAAATTATCACCTGTTCATGGTCAGCAAAAAAAATAAACACCCAGCCCTTCAGATACGGAGGTGTCGATCTCCAACATTCAATCCAAATTGTAAACGAAACTTAACCTCCAAATCTGACCAAGTCTGCCCTTCCTAGCGATTATGCACCAGTTCACCCCGCGACGCAGTGCAGGCAAAATGTCATCGTTCGTCAAACGACGATATGTCTGACGTGCACCTGGCATATTGTGCGGCCAGTTTGCATGTCAGTAATATCTCCATTAACCCACAATTCCAAATTCACATCAGCCACATCCCTACTTGACAAACGAGCCACATCGTCCACGCAATGCCACGGAGGGCACCGATGCACAATCTCAAAAGAACGAGGTTGCCACATACCGTCTTGGTAATTACGAACAAGGGTTTGCCCTGGGTGCTTCCAGCCATCGTCAAGTTTGCTTGCACCTCTCGTTTTAAACACCCAGCTATGTACAAAAGAAAACTTATACCCGGGCTCTCCTCAATTTTGCTGCGAAATGATAACCACGGACGATTGCAGACACCTTTACTTCAAATGCATCCCTTCAAGCCCACCACGTTAGGAAAGAACAAGTGAGCTATATACACAAATATTAACAGTGCTATAAACACAAAAAACACAAATATTAATACAAAAAAATATACGAATAATAACAATCGAGTGCTTGCACGACGTAACAGAAGCAGCAAATACTTGACCAACAAAACAAACATCGTACTATTCTCAAATAATTGTCAGAATCAATTTATAATTGCTTCATTGGGTAATGACCATCATCTTAAATTATTAGAAAACACTGTCATGTGCGCCATGAAGTGCACTATCTATAAAAGAAGTCAGTGCTGAACTATAAAAAGGCGATCCGTACTAGGTCCTCGAACCACACACCGATTCTTTCACATTTTTCTTATGAAAGATTACAATCGTTACAACTTGATGCAGCGCTCTCTCACATCCCATCTCAAAAAATACAACCTAAGTGCCAGCGTGCTTTCATGCTTCAACTCGCACCGTTGATACTGCAAACCGTCGGCGTGGATATTTTGCCTTGATTGGAATTGATATCATTCAGGGGGAAACAAACCGGACGACAATTTCGCAGTAACAACAACGCGACTCCAAATCAGAAAACACGTAAAAAACGGCAATCATTTTCATCGAATTCAGGTGACGTAATTTGGCACTGCGAGTTGGTGCCAGTGGGAGTAGAGGTGCGGAGACGATATACTTTAGTCCTTGGAAGATGCCACCCCATCATAAAGACGCAATAAGGATGCTCTTTATATAAGTTAGAACCTATGTCACTACTTCCCTGATGTGAACAAAACTTTACCAGGCACCCAATATATATCCGGTATCAAAAGAATTTGGGATAAACATATCCCAAGACACTCTCGTCGCCAGTCAACAGTTACATCCACAGTAGTTTAGTTTCATTGTTTTTTTTGCGATAGGCGGAGTTGGAAGAATTGTGCAGATAGATTAGTTTTTCCCACCCAAGCAGACGATTCAAACACACTAAGGAACCTTGGTTGTGTAACAATGAACAAGAATTCTAGGGAACCTGCGCGACACTGGCTGATGAGTAGTAGTTGCATTCAATATTTTGAACGAAGAAAAAATAAAAAAAAATGCATGAATCAGAAAGGGAAACACGATTTTTGTATACATACAATCGACTGAATTTTGTTGACAGAATGAAATGTTGGGAGAAACAACCCTGATGATGAAGAGTGGCAAGAGCTGAGAAGGCAGCCACTGCCTAATAATTGTTTGGTGAAGTTATTAGAGATAGCTTCCTCATTTAAGTCTGCCCTGAGAACCTGCGAAGAAAATTGAAAAGCTCCAATCACCCACTCCGAGTCTGAGAACAATAAAATGAAACTAAAGAGGGCCTAAGGCAGTTCAAGTGCCGAACCAAGATGGACAACGATGCTAATGCTGGTTCCCCTACAAGCACAGTAAGATTGTGTAAAAACTAAGAGTAGCACCCGTGACACTAGTTATTGCAGGAGGAAAAATACTGCATAAGCCTGAACTGATGATAATGCAGAAAATAATACCTACATGTCTTGTGTAAATGTGTTTTCGATGCCCGCTGACGGCTCAAGTCAGTCAACTGATACAGTATGTAGTTTACTGGTGACCTGTGATGCAAATATCATTTGTAATAGAAAAGTTTATTAGTGTGAACTGAGAATTCGGTTCAAAAAATCATGTCACTGAATCGGTCTATGATTCTAGATACAGAGGTATTGTTGCCGCTAAAGGTGGTGCTAATGTTACTCCTGCCGATGCTAGTGCTAAAGAGTACAGAGTAATCTTGCATGATGCCTCGTGCTTTCCATCATTCAAGCAAGACATATTCACCACGCAAGTCGCTACTGGGAATGGTGCTTCAGTTAGTTTCAAACCAGGCTCAGTAGAGATGAAAGCTTCGTATGGTAATGTGTTCACACGAAAAAAAAGGTCGGTAAATTGTATTACGTGAACAGTGTGAGTAATAATAGGTAAGGTAAACAATAGCATAAATTTGAAAATGACACAAAAATTATGGAGCATTGAAATGTTTATGATGTTCTGAAGTTGGAGAGTGTAGTATATGTTATGAAAACAATCAATAAAGAACATTTCAACTGCGAAGTATGTACTCGAGGAAAAATGTGCCAGTACCGAAATCATTTACCAGATAAAAGAGCCACAAAAATCTTCAAGTTAATTCACAGTGACCTGGCAGGCCCAATAAGCCCTATTTCAAGGGATGGCTTGACATAAGTAATTACATATGCTGACAATTACTCATCAATTTTGGTTTAATTTTCAAGAAATAAAAGTGATGCTGCTGGAGTTACAATGCTATTTTTAGCAGATGTTGGACCTTTTGTTTAGTAGTAGTATAAAGTACCACCACGAAACGCAATTCGAAGCAGTTTTATCGGTGGGCGTACCTACGGGTGACCTTGGGGAGACCATGTTGGTGGGGGTCACTGGCACTATACGTGCAGCCTTGAGTCAGGAGAAAAGGGATCGGTTTGGCGCGTGAGTCAGCTAACGGGTGACACATTTCGGACAGATGGATAGCTTTCGGAATATTTGATTGTTATTTTTATTTACAACGGGGTATTAGCATTTCAATACTTGGGTATACAGTATTGCAACTTCGTTGCATGTCATGTTACTTATATGCATTTTCAATGCTTGGTCCTGTGACTGTTTTGGGGTATTGACAATAAACATTTATAAGATAATTTTTTGTTGATAGTAAATTTAACAGGCACATAATAACTTACAAGCTGTATTGAAGGTTAAGACTCCACACAGTTACCGCTTGCACGAATGTTGATTTCCGGACACGTTCATGATGAATTTTTCAACCTTGGTATCATTTCTACGTTGTTCGCTATTGATCAATTTACGCGTGGCATAGATTCGATTAGTTTCTTGTTATTGTCTCCGATTGCTTTATTTATACCTACAGCATTCGCTATGATTTCTTCTTCGTTTGATATAGCTATATTATTGTTACATTATTTGTATTCTAATTCAGTCCATATTCTTCTGTAAATTTGTCAAATTATTTAGGATATGCATCTCGATACAGTGTCATCACCTACACAGTTCGTACGACAAAATTTGTGGTGTTCAGTAACGTCGATCTCGCTGCTAGTTTCACGAGAAACGTGTTTGCAATACATTCCTTCCGCTGTACTTGTCGCTTGTGAACGTCGCAGAGCGTAACCAGTCGCAGAGCGGACCGGGTACTCATTCCCACCATCGAATGGTGTGGGAGGACTTTACCTTTCCTCGCCGTTTGAAGATTTAGTAATTCTCTACCCCATCGACTGGTGTGTGAGCACTTCCCCATCATTATCAAATGGAAAAAATAGTACTTCCTTCCATCGTCAAATGGAGAGCAAGGACTTTTATCGAATTCACGGTTCTTAATCTTTGGTACAGCAGATGAAAAATCTTCAATCCTCTCTCGGCCTTCTAGCCGGGGCGTTAGAATCTTGCTATCATATCCACCGCGTGTCGTAGAAGGGACTAAAAGGGCGCCTCGTAGCCGGGAGTAGAATCGTGCTACCGTAACCCCTGCGTGTCGTAAAAGGCGACTAAAAGGGGCGGAGCGAAGGGGCTGGGAATCCCGTTCTATGTAAAACCTTCCCTCAAAGACGGCAAGACGAGCGGGGAGAAGAGGCCCACGCCTCTCCGAACCCTATTGTTCGGGTCGCTGAATGTGCGTGGCTGTAGTACGAATAATGTAGAGAGGAGGGAGATTGGTGATATGTTTGTGAGGAGGAAGTTTGATGTATTGGCGCTGAATGAGAATAAATTAAATTGTAAGTGAGAAAGTGAGTTTGGTGTGGTAAGTGGGAGAAAGTCTGTTGTGGAGGAAGGTTGGTCACGAGAATGGGCGGTTTTGATATCGAATGATCGGTTGGCTAGTAGCATTACCGAGTGGAAGGAGTTGTCATCAAGATTTATGTGGGTAAAAGTTAAGTTAGGCGTAGAAAGATGGGTATTTGTGAGAGCTTACGGACCTGGCAGCGAGAGGAGTGATGAGGAGAGGGAGCAATTCTGGACTGACCTGAGTGAGTGTATTGAGAGTTTTGGAGGTCATTTCAATGAAGTTGCACTGGGAGACCTTAATGCGAGAGTTGGAGATGTAGTGTTGGAGAATGTGATAGGAAAGTAAGGCGTTTCCGGTAGAAATGACAGTGGAGAAAACCTGATATTTCTGTGTATGGAGCAGGAGTTGGCGGTCGGGAACAGTTTGTTCAAGAAGCGAGATATCCGCAGGTACACATGGGTAAAGATGGCCCATGGTGCAGTGGTGTAAAGAGCACTGATGGATTTTGTGCTGATATCGAGGAGAGTGGTGGGGAGGCTGTTGGATGTGCGGATGTTGAGAGGGGAGGGTGGAGGAGTGTCTGACCATCTGCTGGTGGAAGGTAGATTAAGAGTGGAGCAGAAGTGGAAGGGCAACAAACGAGTGGGAGGAGAAAGAGAGGTAGAGAAAGTGAGTGGACTGAATGTGAGAAGCAGAGCCGAGGAGTTCCTGCAGGCGTTGAGGGAAGCATATAACAACGTGAGAGGACAAGACCTGAGAGATGTGGAGGAAGAGTTGTAGGCGTTAAGCGATGCGTTGCTGAGATGTGCGAAGAAGGCGTGTGGTGCGCGCCGTGTGGGCTGCTGCAGAAGAAAAGGTTGCGAGTGGTGGAACGAGGAGGTCAAACTAGCGGTGGCACGGAAAATAGGAGCGTTTGAGGAGTGGTTGCAGGTGAAGTCGGTGGTGGCTTATGAAAGCTACAAAGAGAGGAGAAGCGAGGTGAAGCGGGTGGTGAGAAGAGCCAAAAAGAACTCTGATGCTCGCTCAGGCAGACGGTTGTGCCAGAATTTTGAGGCGAACAAAAAAGATGTTCTGGAAAGAGACGAAGAGTGTGAGAAAGGGAGAGACCGGAAAGGAGCAAGTAGTGAAAGATGAAAATGGCCAGTTGTTGTTGGAAAGTGGTGATTTACGGAAGAGGTGGGCCGAGTATTTTGATGAGTTGCTGAATGTTGAGGACGACAGAGAGGTTGACATTGTTGCCGTGGGTGGTGACGCTGTGATGATCGTTTTGGGAGAAAGACTTGTGACGAACATTACCAGGGAAGAGGTGCAGAAGGCGATGAACGGGATGAAAGCAGGGAAAGCCCCTGGTTTGGAAGCCGTTGCGACAGAGTGCCTGGCGAAGGGTGGAGTAACGATTGCCGAATGGTTGGTGAGGTTACTGAACTTTTGTTTTGTGGCAGACGTGATACCGATTGAGTGGTGCAATACCTGCATTGTTCCGCTATATAAGGGCAAAGGAGATAAAATGAATGCTGCAACTCGAGAGGTATCACTCTGTTATGTGTGGTTGGTAAGTTGTACGGGAGAGGGCTGATCAAAAGGATTAGAGACTGTACAGACTGCGCAATTGGAGAGGAACAGTGTGGCTTTAGGAGTGGTATAGGGTGTGCGATCAGATTTTTGAAGTGAGACAGGTCTGTGAGAAGTACCTTGCCAAAGGAAAAGATGTGTTCTGGGCCTTAATACGACAGGATTGACAGGGAAGCACCGTAGAGGGTGTTGCGTTTGCATGAAGTGGGCGAACATCTGTTGGAAGCTGTGCAGAGTTTCTATGTTGGCAGCCAAGCATGTGTCAGAGTGGGAAACGAGGTGAGTGATTGGTTCACAGTGAAAATGGGACTGAGACAAGGTTGCGTGATGTCTCCCTGGCTGTTCAACCTCTATATGGATGGAGGGGTCAGGGAGGTGAATGCGTGTGTGCTGGGTCGTGGCTTGGAACTGTTGGAAGCGAATGGGCAGAATTGGCAGTTGAGCCAGTTGCTGTTTGCTGATGATACGGCCCTGGTTGCAGATTCAGACGAGAAGCTATGTAGGCTGAGTTTGGTTGAGTGTGTGAGAGGAGCAAGCTTCGAGTGAACGTGAGTAAGAGTAAACTAATAAGATGCTCGAGGACTGCCGATGCAAGCAAAATTAGTGTTACCCTAAATGGAGAGCTCTTGGAGGAAGTTCATTGTTATAAGTATCTGGGCTCTCATGTGGAGACAACTGGACTAGTGGAAACAGAAGTGACGGCGCGAGTGAAGGAGGGGTATAAGGTGTTGGGAGCACTGAAGAGTGTAATGAGCTGTAGGACATTGGGGATGGAAGTAAAGTGAGGGCTGTATGAGGGTGTTGTTGTCCCAACTGTACTCTACGGAGCTGAGGCTTGGGGGGTGAGAGCAGAGGAGAGAAGAAGGTTGAATGTTTTCGAGATGAAGTGTTTGAGGAGCATGGCT
>SDVV010008344.1:0-17248 GCA_016164225.1 Gammarus roeselii | reverse complement strand
TATATATTACAGTGTCGGGCCCCGGTTGGGCTAGAACTAATTATCCGCCAGTGTGTATAAGCGAGCCCGTTTAATTACATAAGGAAAGTTCCATTTCATTATGCCACCTTAAATAGTTTAAACATTCTGTTCGGGATATATTTGTGTGAGGGAAGTCGTGGTAATTGTCTGAGGAATGTCTCATCGAGCGAACTATTAATCTATGAACTGACCCATCCAGTCCGTGTACTGTCCGGAGGCTGTAAATAAAGTTTCGTTCGTTACCTGTTGTTCTACCTCTTTTGATCACAAAGTGAAACTTCTATTTTGACATTCCTTGCTCAGGAGCGGTCAAGGTCTCCTTTCTGTTCTGTGTTGCTTTATCAAGATCTTCTGAGACTGAATTTGCGGGGACGAAATAAGAAGAATGTTTCGCTTGCGTTGCAACTCCAGTTACATAGCTTAATTCCCATTTGGTGTATACTGTCCTCTAATCATTCAAATAGCAAATTACCATGCGCCCATATTTTGTGTTCCGCTGAACATCTGTTGGGTAGATATTTAGGTATAAGTCTTGCGTTAAGCATGGGCGGACCTTTAATTACATAAGTCAATTCCTATTTGCGTTATTCCGATCTATGCAAATTTTTACCTGACAAATTCCTGGTTTAAAATTCCATGTCCTGTGCAGTGCAATTTGTTCCATTGTTTCTTGCCCCATGCTCGTGTTTGGTAAAACCTTAACCATGTTTTACTGATCCAGTGTCAGTCATTGTACTGTATTCATAGTCAGTGTATAGCTATAAAAATTAAACTATTTGTCAGATGGCGATTGTGTTAGTGAAGTGTGAGCATTCTTCGTTAAATATTGCATCAACGACGACTGTGTAAATTGTCTGTGATTTTTTGCATAGCTAAATTTATTAATTCATGGACTGACATAATGTTAGTCATTGTCCCGTGTCAAATTCGCAGCGTATGTAAAACTAATATTTGAATTTCGGGTTGTGTAGCCTTCTAAGTACATTACTTCGATGTGAGTGTATACTTCCTACTAACAAAAACATTTTTTTTTAATTCAGTTATCTCGTCTTTGCTAATTTGCAGCTAACGAATTCCTGGTCCAAAATGTCATGTCCTTTACCTCGTTTTACTGCGTTCTTCACACCATGTTTGTATTATAACATTTTCAACTTCGTGTACCATACATAGGGCAGCAGCAACTCATTTCCTACCGTGTGACCATATATCCTGTGGGGTCAAATTTCAACGTCTCAGCAAGCCCTTTGCCTGGGAGCGGGGCACTTGTCAGCAACCCAGCTAACGACTTTTGCCATTGTTCGCAAGGTAGACAATGTAAACCTCCCTGTTACGATCATCCAATAATTTCACTCCATGTGTGCGTATCTGATAACACCGTTCGGCTTGAGCGCCATCCCATGGAACCTTCCATCGCTAAAAATTGGTGTGCCAGCACTCTGGTCATTTGCTAGAAGGGGTTCACTGTGTTAACAAATATTCCCCTCTCACGACCAAAGAGCCTGTGAGGCCAACGGATTTTTTCAATCTCATCAACTCAGCGTAAAGGGACTCCTTGTTTGTCCCTAGTAACAGCGCAGGCCTAAGGGCCAAGCTGCCCCTTCCTCAGTGTCATCAGTCAATCGTCAACGGCCCGCGTTGGGAGCGCCGCTCTAGCTACGGTAGCGCAGCAGTAGTTAGTTACGAAGCAGTGCCACCTGGCCACCATTAACCCGCGCCCGTGATAAGGCCGTTGCGCAAAGTACTGTGTCTAGCGACCCAGTGAGTTACAGAGCGGTTCCATCACGGCAGTACAAGAGGGTCCCAGCTGCTGAAAAACGAACCCGCGTAGCAAACAGAAAAAACGGGTGCCCTCTTCAGGGTGAACTATCCCAAGTCGAGACAGGGGGTGCTGCAACCTCAGTTGTAACGATCCTGCTCATCGTTACCATGGAGTATCAATTAGAGTTAGCTTACCTAAGTCCTGTTTTATGTTTCGTGTAAATTAGTTTTAGGTTTTCTATAAACTTAAAACCTAAAATATCACTACAAGACTATCCAAGATCCAAAACGTTTCGTGGCTCTCATAGACAGAAACAGCGCTGTAACCATAGGGTCTTGGGATATGCCAAGCAGCATGATTGTTCGCCATCAGCAGTCAATATCAAACACAATCATGTTGTAACATTGGGTCATGTTTTTTTCCACAATGAACCTCAAGTGTGGTCATCTTCCATAGGTCTATGTTGCAAGCAGATCGCACAGTGAGTATTGATTGTTTTTCCTTGACGACACTTAAAAATTACGTATCACACTAATTAGGATTTTTAGATTCGCTGGGATATTAATATGTAAGACTTGTCGAAATTTCAACTATGCCACATGTTTTCTGTATGATGTCTTGAATGACGGTTTGCTCACGTAGTAACCAAAGGAGGGAAAGTTAATATGACCAACCAGCCCCAAGTGTGTTTTCAACGCCTGCTTAGCGGCCTCCATGATAATTTAAGGGGCTGAGTTTCATAATAGTCCTATTTGTGTTGTTTGACGCAAGTACCCGTGTGAATCTAGACCAGAGTTCAACGAAGCTTTTCTGTGTACGAATTAACCTCATTGGTGGTTTTTCGATGCGTGACCCTCATCATAAGGCATCTCACGGAAGGTCATTGATTTGATTTGATTTGAGCCTCATTTCCACCAGAGCCTCAACGTGAGTCATAATAGGCTCCCCAGTAGGGCTCGATGATCATTGATTCCACTAGGCTCGCACGCCTAAGTGTGCGAGGAAAAAACGAAACAACGCTTGTAACGTTAGAAAAAAACGTGACAATTTTAGCACTATCAGACGCACGCTAGTGCGCAAAAGAAAAAAAGCTTACTCGAAACGAATCTCCGCTTCCAATCCTTTAGAACATAAAGAGTGATATGTACGCACCCTAGTGCGTGACGAGGTAGCATCTCCGAGATTAGTACAAGGTCAGTGGCTGCACGGGAAACATCAGCTCCGACAGCAACGCAACACAATGTTTACAGCTACGCGGTTTAGTTATATAAATACAATTTATTTATTTAGGTAAGATAAAGACTCAGATGCAACAAAACGAATCCTCCCCTCCCAGCCCTTAGAACCTCGTGAGTTATATGTCCGTACGTCAGTGCGCTCAGATAGTATCGTCGAAATTGGCACAAGGTTCACGGCTACACGGACAAAGTCAGCTCCGGCAGCAACGCAACACAATATTTACAGCTACGCGGCCTATTTGATTGTTAGTACAACTTCTATATTCAGGCAAGATAAAGACTCAGACAGAACGATTCCCGCCTCCAACCAATAAGAACTCCAAGAATATTATGCACGCGCGACAGTGTGCACAGCCAGTATCGTCGAAATTGGTACAAGGTCTATGGCTTCACGGATTAGATAGACTCCAACCGCAACGCCCACAAGGTTTTATAGCTACGCAGTCCAGGTCAATCCCAGAAACTGCATATGGTCCGTGCACGCGCGAGCGAGCACAGACTGAAGAAAAAATACCCATTCACAAAATCACAAACACGAACTCCCGCACAAATACTCCAGCGTTTTAATATTGTGGATAGTGAAAAAGAAAGTAGGAGCAGGTTCGTCATGGTCAGAAAAACTGCTCAGATTATCGATTTCGCACTGATTGTTCAAGGGGATAGGGCGTGCGGGAGGCATTGGTCCCTTGGGCCGCAAAAGAGCCCGATGAATCCCGGAGGGTGATCCATGTCCCCCAGGTCTTCCCGAGTCCCCAGAGACCCCTCGCCTCAGCTCATCTCGGTTTGTCTCGAATCATTTCGGCCAGTTTCGGCTCGTCGCGACCAACTCGACTCGCCTCAACATGTTTCGACTGATCTCGACGCACCTCGACCAGCCTCGACGCGACCCTCGCCCTCTGCGCCAGCAATCTGCGGACTGTAATGGTTAATTGTTCTACTCATGCATCTTACAAACATTTTGCTGTGTATGGGTTTTACAGCGCTGGGAGGGGGAAACAGAGGTTCCAGGATTCAGATGGGCTTCTAAAGGGTCCCACAGTTTCTCAAAAGGGTCCTGAAGGGTCTCAAGGGTGTCCCAAGGGGCCCCAGAAAGATCCAAGTGGATCCCCCCAAATCCACCTGGTCTCCCCCAAGTCCCCCGTGTTCCCGAAACCCCGGGTCCCCGAGTCCCGCGGGTCCCAGGAAAACCTCCCCTCCCTGGGTCACCTTGTCTCAACCAACCTCGATACATATAATAATAACAATAACAAATTCAAAATTTATCACCATGAAAAAAGGGCAGAGAAAAATAATAGAGCCGAAGCAAGAAAAAATACTAAAATACTAAAATAAAGTGTTAATGATCTATAAAATGAATAATCATCCATCCATCCCAACACGGAAGGTCATGTATTCCTGAATGGGTTATGTGGTGACGTCCGGCCGATGGCTCTCCGGAGCGGAGGGTGTGCAATTATTTATACTGTGTGATGTTTTTTTTGTTTGTGTTGCGTTCACGGTCCGTTGCACTACGTACTATGTCGAGTTTACATGGCAGGAGTGATATCACGATTAGAGTCTTGCCGTTTACTTGTTCACTTTCTGAGAGTGACTATGGGTGTCGGATGGACGGCACAAAATCCTGGTCAGTGGTCCATGGCATGAGGTGAAACAATGTTTATGTTGTGCGTTGAGTTCACGGTCAAACAGTCACGCATCTCAAGTCGAGTCTTCAAGGCACGTGTGATCTTAAAATAAGAGTCACGTAGCAACTTGTTAACTTTTGACAAAGTGGCTATGGCGTTGAATTGACAACCCAGAATTGGCTAGTGATGAATGAAATGAGGTGAACCAACGTTATGTGAAAAGCTCACTGAGGAGCTCCGAGTTCGACAAGGTGGATGTGTTCACGGTTTAACCACAAAAGCCGTAGTGGGGTAACCTGGGTGAATCGGAGGCAACCGTCTTGGTAGCACATCCACACGCAAATGGGCATCTGAAACATTATTACTTGAAGAATGAGGCAACAATGGCACCTGTTGGAGAGGCCGAGACACACCAACGACATCATCCAGGTCACGGTTAAACGTGAGATGACAAGTGGAACCCATTTGCATGTAAGCGAGGGCAAAGGATGGGAACCAACGTACTGTGAATGTAGACGGCTGCTGAATCAACCTGTGGTTGCAGGTAGGGTGAGCTCCTCGGAAAGCGGCACTGTTTAATTTCAGAGTAGGTAGAAGCGAGGACCAGGGAACCGCGAAGGGTCAGAAGGTCAAGGTAGGAAGAACACTGTAGGAAGGTGAGGAGAAGAACGTAAAGATTAAAGTAGACAATGCAAGAATTGCGTGAGATTTTCTTGTTGGGGAAGAGGGGCCATGTAATGTAATTTTAGGTCCATACTGTTCTGATTGTGTGGAAAGGGGCGTGTTATTTTAAGTTGAGGCTATAACGTCCGACCAAAAAATTCAAAGCATTGTGGGTACCTTGTGTGTCATTGAAAGATTCAAAATCAGGCCATGAACCAGAGGGACGACAAGGAACGGGGGTAGGCATTGCGTATGGAGTAGAAGAACTTCAAGACCGACACTGAGGCAGTGTGGTCAGGCAGCCGCTCGAGCCCTCGGCCAGGGCCTGGGGCGGCCAGGGAAGTCGCAGTACCCTGTCACCTGTATAAATCTGTGGGAGTATCACCTTCAAGAGGGGCCGTGACTTCAGCCATGGGGAGGGGTAGACCCTACACATCCAGCGTCAGGGCGCAACGAAGTGGGGAGCTGCAACCATTTCGTATTCATCCGCTGCAAGTCATCCGCTGCACAGCTGCAAGCGCATTATGCCTGGCACCTTTATAGGTCTGCGGGACATCTTCTTTAATAGCGGGGAGCGACGCCGTGGCGATTCTTACTACGAAGCGTGGTGGATCGTCAAGAGCTTCAGACGGCAGCTGTTGGAGTACCTTCGGTATTGCGTAGCTGGCTCATAACTGTGTTAATTAGTTCCAAACGATGCACGTAGGTCTAGGGATGTGTGGGAATTCTGTCGGGGCGGAATCCCTTTATCTCGTTATAACAGGTCGTGTGATCTTTCGATTGTGTAAAACCGGTGCAGTGTTGTGCGGAAGGCCCGGACCATTTATATTTTTGTTTAATTAGGTCGTTTCTATCAAAACTGTATCCACGAGTTTCTAGATATATATTATAAGTCAGAGTGAAGTGTCCTTACCCATGCAGTCAATTCAAAAATAAACCTATATGTCTTTCCTGTCTCCAGCTATTCGCCTTGACCCTCCTCCGCTATCACTATACTTATCTCCTTAAATCATCTTAAATCTGCGTTTCCTCACAAAAGTGTAGTTATAAATAGATAAAACCAAGTTCATTGAGAGGTTTTTGTTTTACCCAATCCTGACATTTCTCATACCAATATAGATTTCTGCTATGAAGAGTTAGAGCGCAGGGAAGGAATTATTCCCTATCTATCTTCCACTATTTCGGTCCTCCATATGGCGGCCGCCATGTGGCTGTGGCCGGTGGCTTGGCTGCACTCGCTAGTGTTGCTACAGCTGGCTGTGCCGCCTCCTCCAATACAACGTCTTTGACTGCCACCTCCCTAAATAAGTCAGCAATCCCTGCAATGCTCGTGCAGGGTGTCCCTGTTACTTGTTTGATATTTACTCAGGATTGCTTAAATTCGCGCATCTATTGCGAGATTTGTGTAGTATTATCTTTTTTTTTTCAAACATGTTACATTTATTTCTACACTAAGTTGATATATTATCTTGCGTTCCGCATGCGTAATATGTAGATATACCAAAATTCAATATTATGCTCGCACTGCTGTCTTGTTCTATATTTTCTCAAATTTTATCATCAAAATGTTTTCTTTCTGTCCATATTTGCAGTCAATTTGAAAGCCTCATATCATTATGCATGCAGGGCTGAACCAAGGGTTATCATGATGCGATAAAATTTCTATCTGTACGATGTTTAGTTAACAGCGAACAGAAGTAAATAATTATTAATATTAAAAGCTGATTTACATGAAAAATTATTAAACCACGTAAATACGTTTGTTCTATCGCTGTTAGTTACGATGCTAGATGAAAGATGTTGACTGTAAGGGGAAATGTCCAGTGCGCTGGTTGGTAGTCTATTGTTTGTGCGCCAGCGGTTCTGTCCGCTTGTCAACAGTCAGTTATTTGACGATTGGCTCGTTGATTAACAGATGGCGACTCAGTGGAATGAGCCGCGGGGCGCACGGCGGGACGAGGCTCCCTGGATGCAATGAAATTTGCCTGCGCTCAAATCGGAATGAGTTAATATTGATGGAGTATATTTGTTAAACGAATCTCGGCAATTTATTACTTGTGCCTAATCCTCGGTAAACTTAGTGCGGCTTAGTCGTTGGAAACTTGCGTGGGAATAAAATTCATACGGGAACGAGTGACAACACCAGGCCCAAGTGTTCCAGGATTATTTAGGTACATTTATATAATGATGTGTTATATTATGTCGGTTCCGTTCATGAATAAAGTTTGAATACAATTTTGTTGGGTCCGTTACTGGTCAAAAGGCTTGTTGTTGGTTTAGGTGTGTTGTATTGGTCAAGGACGTTGTGCCAACAATGGAAGAGCGATCCAGGTGGAACTCATTGCGCAACCGGAAAATACTATGCACCTGAATCGTCGGTACATTTATGGACTTGGACGATTTGTTCATTTACGGCAATCCGCCTTACGGTGTCCCCTTCTTTCTTTGATTGGGATATTGCTATATTATGTCATCATTTCCCGGCCTGGATTCGTCGTTCAAATACAGACCAATTATTTCATAACATCTGGCCTGCGTCTCTTCTCGGTCTTTTCCTTCGTGGTCCTTGAGGAGGCGCAATTTGTGTTTCAGCTATCCCAACTGGTAGCTCTCAACTATTCCTCTATATGCTCATGAAGTGGCCAATGGCCAATGTCAGCAGCTAGAACACAAACGAGTCCATCTGGACATCACCTCCTTAAAACTCTCCATCCACTAGGAAGAGATTGATCGCTTGTGTTCTCCGATTCACTGGCGCCTTACCGGGGAGCCTATTATGACTCACGTTGAGGCTCTGGTGGAAATGAGGCCCAAATCAAATCAAATCCGATTCACTGCCGACCAAACTCAACTCTACATCCCGGGTCATCGAAACTCTTAATTAAGTTAACCATTTTAAATTAATTATTTCAATGACACGTTGCATTCATCTGAATATAATATACACGATTTGTTTTGAATTCATAGCTTAATAAAAGCTTAATAAATGCACATACTTTCTAATTAGTAATGGCGTTTACCTTCCCCTCTGCTCTCACCGCTGCCGTAGTGATAGCTTGATAGTCAAAATTACTGATCGAAAATGCTAGGTACTGACATTGACTCTGTCGTTACCTGTGTATTGATAACAATTTGGCGAAGTCGTGTAAATCAAGATGAAGGGGTAATTGGCATCATTTGGATGCGATTGCACTGCGTTCTATTTGCGAAGACTCAGAGCAATCGAAGCTCTGTGTTATGTATACGATTTAATTGTTCATCAATGTATCGGCTTGTTTTTTGCAGAATCTACAATTTTGTTGCCAACTATGTTTTAATGACACACGAAGCCGCGTATTCATCTTGAGACGGTTCACGTTAAATTCAGTATTGTTACCGAAAAAAGGGTTTCAACGAGGTCGTGCATTATTTGATGGTGAAAGTCCCTAACATAAGTTTGCATGCTTCAAAAATATTTTTCGAAAGTGGTAGCGTACGCAGGAAAATTGGTTACATTGAAAGCAAAAAGCGTTACTGATCAATCTGACAATATGGTGTAAAAAATCAAATTCATTGGAGAAAGGTACTATGTCATAGTTCCTTTCTCCAGCTTTCGGGAACACCTTCTAAGATCAATCTGAAGAAGGCTATGTGCAAGTGAACTCGGTCTGCCTCGCACTGGTCTCCTCCTATTGGCCATTATTTTACGTACACACAAAAGGACACTTACACAAGCTGCTTCACGCGCAAAGGATCTATGTGACATAGTTCCTATCACTAACTCTGTGAGACCTGAGGTGTTTTTTGTTTCGATCAATGCAATTGTACCTGCTCTATGCTACTGTCTGCTTCATGCTATTGTACCTGCTATATGCTACTGTACATGCTATTTGCTGCTGTCCCTGCTATATCCTACCGTACCAGCTCAAGACTACTCTACCTGCTCAAGGCTACTGTGCCTGCTCTACGATACTGTATCTGCGCTATGACAGTGTACCTGCTCTAGCTACTAAACCTGCTTTACGCAATAGTACCTGCTCTAATTACTGTACCTGCTCTATGCGACTGTATCTGCTCTATGCTACTCTACTTGCTCTAAGGTACTGTACCTGCTCTATGCTACTGTACCTGATTTACAATACTGTCCCTGTTCTAACTACTGTACCTGCTCTATGCTGTTGTGCCAGCTCATTGCTACTGTACTTGCTCGACGTAACTGCAGTTGCTCTAACTACTGTCCATGCTCTATGTTACAGTACCTACTCTATGCTACTGTAACCTGCTCCATGATACTGTACCTGCTCTATGCAACTGTACCTGCTCTGCTACTGTACCTTCTTTACGCTACTGTACCTGTTCCATGCTACAGTACCTGCTTTATGCTACTGTACCTGCTCTGTTACTGTTTCTGCTCTATGCTACTGTACCTGCTCCATGCTTCTCAACCTGCTTTATCTACTGTACCTGCTCTGCGCTGCTGTATATGCTCTATGCTACGTACCTGCATTATTCTACTGTGACGTTCGACAGCCAATAGACATTTGAAATTAGGAAGTTGTGTGATTGGTATGAATCGACGGCGCCAAATACGAAAGAGGTGGCGTAACACCATGAAATGTTTAATAACTTCTCATCTGATCGGATTGATGCTTTCTTCATTCGCAACGTTCGTAAACATGCATTGTACGAAAATTGAATATAATGCGAAATAATCACAATTATATACGAAATTCTTATTATGTGCTATATTTTGAATTTGGATGGAGAAAAAACTCCTCAACCAGGCCAAGAGCCAATGTAACCTAAATGCGGCTTTGTGTCATGCTAATATTGCTCGATGTCCACTATTATTTGAGCCAACTCAAGAACTTTGTCACTATGACAGCCACATAGCATGAAAAACTATGGATAGATCCAGCTGCATAAAGTTGCCCGACCATGTACTTCGGGCAACCAACAGCCGAAGTCCATCTTACGTAGAAGAAACATATAGCGCAGCGGTACTTAGTCTGTCAATCCACACTGAACCAAGCACACTATGACAAAAGTTTTGTTCGCCAAAAAAACACGAGAATATATTTTTCATCATTTGTCTAACCATAAGTAATGTTATGTGTGCAACGTGGAATCACACATTCTGCTCTCAATGCGGTGATTAGTACAATAGATTTATTAGATTCAAATTACACGTTGAAATACGGGTGCGTTTGGTCAACATTTCAAAACACGCACCGTGAAGACGATTCCTCTGTCCAACAAAAAATATCACGAACATAAGCCACCCACACTCTGGACCTCGGAAACGAATCCCTATGATTCAAGACAAGCAAATCAAATTATGAATATGTGACGACGATCAGAAAAAAGAAGTATATTACTCCCACATTGAGAATATTATACTTTTCTTATGTGTGAGCACAGAATGTGCTCACACATTAGACCACGATTCACCTCTAGTCTGAAAAACTGGAAGTAAATCACGAACAAAAATCCAAAGTCCCGCATCTGTGTCAACTTGCCTCTGCGTGATGTGAGTTCACCGCCGTCTTGTGACAGCCTAAGATAGCCATGCTCCAAATTTGGTGCGAACAGCTGTGTTTTATACATAATTACCACAGCCCTTCCATATATTGCGTCATAACTGCTACCCTATTATCAATTTGTCAATATGTATGTATGTATTGACATACATACATATTGACAAATTGCTAATGGGGAAGCAGCTATGATGCAATATATGAAAGAGCTGTGGTAATTATGCAAAAACGCAGCTGTGCAGCACCAAATTTGGAGCATGGCTTTCTTAGGCTGTCACAGGACGGCGGTGAACGCACAACAACTTACATAGGCAAGTTGCTCGCATCCCGCTTGACGCACGCAGCAACTTGATGTTATCAGTTTAGATTCGAGGTCCTGCAACGTTTCGTAATAAATACACTAATGCGAGAGGATTTTACACGAATTGCCATGTTCAAAAAATCAGAACCATGGTGATAATTATAAATTTCATTATAAACTAATTCATGCAATTCAGGCCTGGATTAGTATATCAGTTCATTAAACATTTAATGAACTAGACTTTCTAAAGTGTTCACACTGAAATCGCACAACCCTTGTCCATGTTAACTATTATGTCAGGATTTCTATACAATAAGGTTATGGGTTTCCATAGAAATTTAAATATAACTATTTAGTGGTTTATTTGAAGCAATATTCAATGCCTGCTCAACGAATCATGCAATTTCACGGGAAACGTTAGGTGCGCTAAGTCTAAGCACTGTGCTCCCTACAAACTGATGATTTAAACGATAAAGAAACACAACAAGAACTTTTTTTCCAGACTGCAGTTCTATTCGTTCAAGTACAGTATCGTAACATAAACATCTATTGACAGTATTTGTTAGCAACCTATTGACAACCTAAGCTGCAATTATACTGTTATCACCAGTGTTTTTTTACCAGGTAGATTGCGACTGACGATGTTGGACGTTGGTTGGTTAGGCTGAATAATAAATTGTTAGCGATATTAGTGAAAACATGTTGAAGGTAATTTTTATTACGGCGTTACATCATTCCAGGCAACTTTTTTTATAACTTTCCGCCTATGTCTTCCACGCTGCTTTTCTTATTCGCAATTTCTTCGTGCGGGCAAACTTCAAGCATGTCTTGATTCGAATGCATATGTCTTTCCTCGGCGCGGGGCTAAGCTTTCGGGTCTCGGCGTGTCCGATTTTGTGGCGTCTCGTCTCAGAAGTTAATTTGAGATGGATTATTGAAATCCCAAGTTCCACTGTTGAGTCACCAATGTCGCGTTTGCGCTGCGTTTAACCACTATACCCATACATATACAAGTAACGTGTGTATTAGTCTCTACAGTAATTGAAGTGGTTACAGTCTAATGATCTGTTAGTCTTTCCATCGCCGTCTCTTTCTGCACCCGTTTTGATTTGTCGCAAAAAACATCTCGCCTCGTGAACGCTTCCACCGACCAATAACTTACACCAGGCTACAAGAAACATTAAGGAAAGAACTTGCACAAGTCATTAATAAACTATTACCATTCATGTGTAAAACTGTCGATCAAAGAATCAAATCATGACCAGCCGTAAGTTCCAATTAGATTGGTTTGGACTCTAACAAGCAAGCATCAGTTTGTGTCATGCTCCGCTATGCAGAGGTTGAGACGAAATGACGTCACCGCAATAGACTTCGGGCTAAGTCGCGGTGCAGTGACCTGGAGAGCCGGTGCCTGGGCGATAAGGGAAGGAGGGAATTGGGGAAGAGGAGGTAGTGCCGGACTGACTTACTGAGGAAAGTAAGATTACCGCTTGCAAGCTACGATATGATACGTCACGAAGAAGTTTATGCAAAACTTCTTGCTGGCACGTACCTAAGAACTCCCCTAAGGGTGGCGGTCTTGATTATTGCCGGAAAAGTAATAGCATTAACAATAATTAGTTTCATTTCAATGGTCGAGTTCACCCTTCTTGGTAAACACCTGGCCTGGGTGCCATATGTGGGAGTGCAATAAAACTCACGCACCAGACTTCGTGAATGTTATTAAAATAGAAGTACGCTAGAGTTGCACAAGGGGATTTGCTGGAAATAGTTTGACGTTTATACAGTCAGTTGCGCGACGACTCTAGGTTCATAACAATTGTTTCATAGAACTGTTTCGTTTAATGTTCAGCATATAGCCCAGCAACAGCCGCCAGAAACAGGTCAAATTCATTTTTTTAGCATATAAAATTTCATAGTTTGGGATTTGCATCCAGACAAGGTATGTGTTAGAGTCATGCGATCATATGTCCATAACTTAGGCGCGGTCGCACGAGACAGGCAACTTTTTCAGGGCCGTTCTAGTACATATGTGATCGGGTAATCCAATCAACCACTAACGCTTTGTGTCTGAGCTATGGTAACTCACCAAACATCTTGGAACAATGGACAATATCCATAATTGATGTCAACATACGGTCTATTTTCTCCCACAAATACAAATATTTACTCAGATGGCGCATTCTGGAGAGTTGATCAATACGATCGTCGATTAGTTTCCACATTTTAATCATCTACGAATATAATGAGACCTATCCCGAGTTTGAGCAGTCACATGCCTATACGATACATGCTTGAGCAAACGCATACAGCTCTCATTGAGTGCTGGTTCTTGAGTGATTGGTAATGGAAGAGATGCAGTAAATGGAGTCTGATGGCATTTTCATGTTGCAATGCTCGTGGACTGATGATCCCATCTCTTCTAATTATTTATTGAAGACGGAAAACGATAGGCTAACGCCTCATCAAAATCAGTAATAACGGTCTTGAATTCAAAATATTGCATTTTTGAGGATGGAATTAATAGAAGAATAATTGGCGAGAGATTTCTCAGTAGTAAATTTGAAATTATAGCACTAATGAAGATATATTAGCTGGGAAAGAAGTGAATGACTTTGATAAGACAAGTGGTCCAAGTATGAGTGGCGTTATTATGCAGGGAGATGTTGGTTAAGTGCTAGATCGGGTGGACGTGCATTCATGACTGATGCTGTTATAGATGAAATTAGGTATGAAGAGGGATGGGTGTTTGTGAGTGTTTCTGAACATTGTGAGTGGTTTTGAACCAAGCAGAGAGAAGACTGAGGATGGATCTATTGTAGCTATATTCGAGAACACCTACTTACGGCAACGTTTATTTATCGCTCACAGTCGGAGCACAGACCAGAGTAATATAGCAATATTAATTCCGTGATTAAAAACCGTCGTGAACGCAGCTTGTGCGCTAGCTGTGCCGTAACACATTTGCACTGTTCTTATTCCTAGACGGAAGTAATCAGACACGTGCTTGCCTTATCAGTCAACATCTTCAAGCCTGTGACATGGAATCCAACCCAGGTGTCAACGCTTATCCATTTCCCACCAGCAGATGCCCCTACATGCGCCGCTTTGGAGCGATCCTGTGTAGATAAGGGACATGGGCACACTACTTAAAATGTTCTGGTGTTTGCAGTAATAGAAACATACCACTTGGGTGACAATACGTTGACCCTCCATCTCTCACCAACACTCGGCACCTCTCTTTTTCTGAGTGGCTTACCTCCGGTGCATCTTGAGGCGGGTCGCTATCCCTGGCACTAAATTCTTTAATAGCTAACGTCAGATCAGCCCCTTTCATCTCCGCCAACTGCCTTATCAGCCACAAGATGTTCCGACTTCCTACCTACGGTACCATTTTTTAACAGCGAACACTCATAGCGTTCTTCAGTCACACCAGCCACTGTCATATCTGCCAGTGACATTCTTCTTAAACTTTGTTTCAGCCCTCGTCAGAATCAGCCACGAGGCGTACCATTTTACTGGTTATCACTTCAATGAAACATTTCCCACCCAACCTGACCTAACCTAGGGTACGTGTTACTAAGCCGCGGGGCAAAGGTACGTATACATAACCCGCGGGGCAAATATACGTATTTTTCTTAAGTACGTAAGGCCGTTTTTTAGCGTTTTATTGAAGTTTCATTAAAGTGATAACCGGTAGGTTGGTACACCTGTTTAGGTGTAAAGATTGTGGCAGATATGGCAGTGGTAGATTTTGAAGTGGCCAAAAATTGGTGTGGGCTGAAACATATCTTAGGTCGAAAGCACGTGTGATGAAAGATTATTAGCGGTTATGACAGTGTCCGGCCATGACAGTGAGGTGAAGTGGCGTGGCGATAGTGCACGTGTACGGAAATAATGTTAACGCCAACGCTAGGCTCCCATCTAGGCCTTGCCGGTTCAGTTAGCGTCTTTTCGACTCGCAGCGCAGCCCTCGTCACCACAGACTCTCTGTCCTACAACCGCCTCGGATCCTCTTCTACCCCACCCCACCAACCCCAACGTCGCGCAGTCCGCGAGGGAGCCTAAACGAGTCAGGTGAGCCTACCCCATCAAGATGGCGTCGTGTACGTCATCTCAGCGGTGTTGACTTCGACGCAGCCTGCTTGCTACCAAGGCCAGAGGCCCATTATCGCTTTCAATACACCGGAGCTAGAAGATATACAGTGATTTTTTTCCAGGACAAATGAACCATCTCCATAATTTATTTCCAACAAAACATCGAGATAATTTGGCCTAACTTAAATCCATATACTATGAGGGCATCCCTTCACGCGTCTGGTTGGTGCGTGCATTGTGGCTGAGGGACGTGAAAATGCAGCAAGTAACAATGTTCTGGTGTCCACAGTAAAAAATATACCACACGAGTAGTCCTTTGTTAGCTGCCGCACAATTCACGAAGTTAATTCAATTTTCAGCAATAACACTACACCACGCCCCTAAGCCGGTTACTCTTCTCCTCTCGCTCTCCGCGGGTGTCGGTGGGTATCGAGAACTTATAGCGGTGAGCTGCCAAGTGGCGAGTCCGTGGCTGAGGGTGTCTGCTCGGGCGCCTCAGTGGCTGTGAGCGTGGCTCCCTGGTGTGTTTCTACCCTTGACTGGAGACGGGGTGGGGCTCGCTGGGGGCTTAGGGATATTCAGGTATCCATCTAATGGCCAATTTATGGCCCGTTGTCTGCAGGTTCATCTTCAGTAGCCTTGACGTGTAACCCCACTTCTGGACAGCCTCCGCTATCCAGGAACCGTCTCCAGTCGGTGAAAAGGGCGAGAGGCACCAAGGTGAATCCTCCCCAATCCAAGGTCCTGGTATGGGTGCCTCCCAGGTGTGTGATGTAGCCTGGAAGTGGGAGACCTGTGATGCGACACGGCTCTTTATTTGCCAAACCCGGAATTGAACCCAGAGGACGCCCAGGGTCTGAGTGGCTATTTTATAGGGAGTGAAGGATGTAAGGGTGGTGCGGCACAGCCCGAGAGGTACCAAAGGGTGGAATAAGACAGTAACTAATGCCAGCCAGAGAGCGGCACGCCCGAGTTGCCCGGTTATAGCTTATAGCCTAGGTGAGCTTGGTCCCAGTGGTCAAAACCCGGGTTGGCGTGCGCAGAGTTTGTAATGATGTGGCAGGCTCCATGACCTTGCCACATGAACAGCTTGGGTGGGCATTCGCCAATCGCTTACAGCTGAGAGTGTCTGTTGCTGACGCTGCGCCAATGAAGTTAAAGATAATCACGTTGAACAATAATTCATCAAGTGTGACCTATCGTACTACGATCCCCTTTGTTGTTAAACATTGCGATAAGTTGAAAGCTTCTGTGAAATTCTATGTTGACTGCAGATCATGAGTCAGGGTGGGGAGCGAGTTGCATGCTTGGTTCAAAGTGAAAGTGAGACGTCATGTTTCCATGACTGTTTAATATCTACATAGCTGGATTAGTCGGGGAGGAGAACGCGAGTGTATTGGGTTGAGATATAGAGCTGCTAGAGCAAATGGGTGGAATTGACAGTTAATCAGTTCATGTTTGCAATGATACATCGGTCGCAGATTCTGAAAAGTTGTGTAGGCTAATGTCAGAAATTTGTAGTGTGTGAGAAGCGATAGCTGCGGGTGTACTTGTCTAACAAATAAAGTATTTAAATGTGCAAGTTCCCTTCTAAATGAAAAGTTATTGGAAGAAATTAAATTTTTCTGGTACCTGGGCTCTCATGTGGACAAAACTGAAATTGTGGTAACTGAGGTGAAATTATAATTGTAGGAAGGGTGTAAAGTTTTGGGTGCACTGACGAGTCAAATGAGCTATAGGACGTTGAGCTAAAGCGGAAGAGAGTTTAGATATATTATTTTCGAGATCAAATGTTTGTATGGCATGACCGGAGTGACGCTGAAGGATAAGATCAATATAAACGTTGTTCCAAGAACAACAGGAAGGGTAAGCAAGTTAGAGGACAGAATTGATTTTCGTGTTTTGAGGTGGTTCAGGCACATAGTGAGAATGGATGAGGGAAGATTAGGTGAAATGGGTGATGAAAGCGGAGGTGAGTGGACGTTAGGCTTGGAGGAAGAGCGAAGTTTGGCTGGATGGATGGTGAG
>SDVV010008343.1:0-17249 GCA_016164225.1 Gammarus roeselii | reverse complement strand
CCTGCCGAAGATCATTAATAGCGGTGTGCTGCCATAAATGGCCTGCCGAAGATCATTAATAGCGGTGTGCTGTCAACAATGGCCTGCCGAAGATCATCAACAGCGGTGTGCTGTCATCAATGGCCTGCCGAAGATCATTAATAGCGGTGTGCTGTCTACAATGGCCTGCCAAAAATCATAAATGACGGTGTGCTGTCTGCAATGGCCTGCCGAAGATCATTAATAGCGGTGTGCTGTTATCAATGGCCTGCCGAAGATCATCAATGACGGTTTGCTGTCTACAACGGCCTGCCGAAGATCATTAATGATGGTGTGCTGTCTACAATGGCCTGCCGAAGATCATTATGAGCGGTGTGCTGTCATCAATGGCCTGCCGAAGATCGTTAATGACGGTGTGCTGTCTACAATGGTCTGCCGAAGATCATTAATGACGGTGTGCTGTCTACAATGGCCTGCCGAAGATCATCAATAGCGGTGTGCTGTTATCAATGGCCTGCCGAAGATCATTAATGACGGTGTGCTGTCTACAATGCCCTGCCGAAGATCATTAATGACGGTGTGCTGTCTACAATGGCCTGCCGAAGATCATTAATAGCGGTGTGCTGTCATCAATGGCCTGCCGAAGATCATTAATAGCGGTGTGCTGTCATCAATGTCCTGCCGAAGATCATCAATAGCGGTGTGCTGTCTACAATATCCTGCCGAAGATCATCAATAGCGGTGTGCTGTCTACAATATCCTGCCGAAGATCATTAATAGCGGTGTGCTTTCATCAATGGCCTACCGAAGATCATTAATAGCGGTGTGCTGTTAACAATGGCCTGCAGAAGATCATCAATAGCCGTGTGCTGTCTACAATGGCCTGCCGAAGATCATTAATAGCGGTGTGCTGTCATCAATGGCCTGCCGAAGATCATTAATAGCGGTGTGCTGTCAACAATGGCCTGCCGAAGATCATATATAGCGTTGTGCTGTCATCTATGGCCTGCCGAAGATCATTAATAACGGTGTGCTGTCTACAATGGTCTGCCGAAGATCATTAATGACGGTGTGCTGTCTACAATGGACTGCCGAAGATCATTAATAGCGGGGTGCTGTTATCAATGTCCTGCCGAAGATCATTAATGACGGTGTGCTGTCTACAATGGCCTGCCGAAGATCATTAATGACGGTGTGCTGTCTACAATGGCCTGCCGAAGATCATTAATAGCGGTGTGCTGTCATCAATGGCCTGCCGAAGATCATTAATGACTGTGTGCTGTCTACAATGGCCTGCCGAAGATCATTAATAGCGGTATGCTGTCTACAATGGCATGCCGAAGATCATTAATAGCGGTGTGCTGTCTACAAAGGCCTGCCGAAGATCATTAATAGCGGTGTGCTGTCTACAATGGCCTGCCGAAGATCATTAATGGCGGTGTGCTGTCAACAATGGCCTGCCGAAGATCATTAATAGCGGTGTGCTGTCTACAATGGCCTGCCGAAGATCATTAATAGCGGTGTGCTGTCAACAATGGCCTGCCGAAGATCATTAATAGCGGTGTGCTGTCAACAATAGCCTGCCGAAGATCATTAATAGCGGTGTGCTGTTTACAATTGTCTGCCGAAGGTCATATTTCCTTCAATTCCCATACGATGTCTTAGAACAATCGTTTGAAATTTTTTCTGATTGGCTTGACAATATCACTTCACCAGGGAGAGCAGAGCTTCTTGAAGCCCAAATTCAATAATTTGGGCTTCAAGAAGCCTAACGTGATTCGACGCGTTAAAACCATCTTCTTGTTACACGTTGTTGCCTTCGCATTCGATCATGGTTCTGAAAGTCTATTTTAGTCACACATGACCCTGGTTAACGACAGCCTCTCCATGTTCATTCATTTGAAACATCTAGGTTACGTCTTCGGCCCTCCACATAATGCATGTGGCAACCATATGACTTCATAAGTAGAGAATGCCATAAACCAGTGTGTTGGGTGCTTTAAAAGGTCTTCAGAACCGCGGTCTATCTTATGTAAATATGCCCTTCAGCATTGTGATGGTT
Organism: Gammarus roeselii; assembly: GCA_016164225.1. Taxonomy (NCBI): domain Eukaryota; kingdom Metazoa; phylum Arthropoda; class Malacostraca; order Amphipoda; family Gammaridae; genus Gammarus; species Gammarus roeselii. The sequence continues at coordinate 15,208 of SDVV010008343.1, read as the reverse complement.
TTAATGCCTCGAATGAGCCACCACGCTCGGCTAAGATACCGACGGTACACTTGCAGAATTCGAGCTGCAAAATGTTATGACTATTTGATTTTTTAACATGTTCAATCGCACCGAGCAGCCATGTTGAAGGGAATGTGAACATCGGCAGGCTAGTGTAGATGCAGCGCATGCTATTGTAGACGAGGCGCATGCTATTGTAGACGAGGCGCATGCTATTGTAGACGAGGCGCCTGCTATTGTAGACGAGGCGCCTGCTATTGTAGACGAGGCGCATGCTATTGTAGACGAGGCGCATGCTATTGTAGACGAGGCGCATGCTATCGTAGACTAGGCGCATGCTATTGTAGACGAGGTGCATGCTATTGTAGACGAGGCGCATTCTATTGTAGACTCAACTCATGTTATTGTTGACTCGGCGTAGGCTATTGTAGACGCGGCGCAGGCTATCGTAAACTCAGCGCAGGCTGTTGTAGACAGCGCAGGCTTTTGTTATCCAGACACAGCACTGGCTGTTGTAGACGCGGCACAGGCTTTTGTTTACAGGTGTTAGAAGACAACGACTGGCCTTTTAGCCCAAAATGGTTGCCTCTCGATAGCATGAAAATTAATTTGAAGCAGAACGTCTGAGAGTGTTTCATGTGCCATTCCTGTTTTTAAAACATCAAGAAATAGAACGATTTAGCTATTTAACGGCGATTTATGTAAAATTTATCGTACCGTGGCTTGAGCGTTTCTATTGTATTGTTGGTTCACAACCTCTGCTGGAAATTTGTTACCTTCTTCGACAACTTGACACGAAAAAAAAAATTGCGCGTGATGTCGAGTGAGGAACTCTTCCCAACAATTTTGAATCCATTATTCATAGTCACTCCAGCTCGCACCTAGAGTGAAAAAGCTCGCTCAGTTGACTTTTTCCTTACCCTTCATAATCTCCTGCACCTCGATCATGTCACCTCTTACTCGACGCTTCTTTAGTTAACAAAAAATTAGTTCATGTAGTCTTCGTGCGATTTTTTACGCAGCGAAAAGATAAGTTTGGTTGCTCCAAGTTGAACCTTCTCTAATTGAATAACGTATTTTCTAAAATATGGAGACCAGGCAGGATTGAGAACAAAATACTCGAGATGTGGTCTAATTTAAAAGCATCGTAAAACTTCAGAATACAGTGTCTGTCTTCGTATGAGATAGTGCGAGATATCATACCTAGCATTTTGTTGACCTTTTTGGCAGCATCGTCAGGTACACTGCTTGCTGCTTTTAAAGGCGTTACCGACGATGACGTCTAAATCTCTATCTTCGGTGACAGGAATCTGTTTCTTTCCGGACATATGAAAATTCGTGCTGGAGGTTATGCAGACCTGTGTGGGTAGATGGATGGATGGTGTGAAGCAGCCGTTAGGGAGGAGGGAATTGAGTGTGGAGGTAGCGAATGGGCGTGAGTGGAGAATGGTTGTGAATAGACGATTTCTATGACGCTTTCCCGCTTTTGGCATTTCGTTGAGAGACGGGATGATAGTGGGTGTTTACAAGTGTAGGAAGACGACAACAGGTCTGTTGGCCCAAACTAGGTTGCCTTTTGTTAGCAAGAGTGCTAGTTCTGGAGTAGAACGTCTGAGTGGCCAATTGGCCCAAACTAATTTGCCTTCTGGTAGCAAGAGGATTTGTTTTGAAGTAGAACGTCTAAGAGCTTCGTGTGCCATTTCTATTTTATTATAACAACAGGAAATGGAACGGTTCAGCTATTTGTCGGCGATTTCTGTAGAACATATCGAGCCGCGACTTGAACGTTTCGATTGTATTGCTGTTTACAATCTCCGCTGGAAGTTTGTTCCATTCTTCGCCAACTCTATACGTGAAAAAATTGCGCGTGATGTCGAGTGAGAAACGTTTCCGAACGATTTTGTATCCATTGTTCCTAGTCACTCTGTTTGTATCTAGAGTGAAAAGGCTCGCTCGGTCGACATTTTCCTTACCCTTCATAATCTTCCACACTTCTATCATGTCGCGTCTGACTCGACGTTTCTCTAGCGAATAAAGATTGAGTTCACGAAGCCTGTCTTCGTACGATTTATTCCGCAGCGAGGGAATGAGTTTGGTAGCTCTACGTTGAACCTTCTCAAGTTTAATAACGTCTTTTCTAAGGAATGGAGACCAGAATTGAACGGCATACTCGAGATGCGGTCTAACAAATGCGTTAAATAACTTGAGCATACTGTGCTGGTTTTTGTAAGAGATAAGTGCGGGATATCATACCTAGCATTTTGTTGCCTTTCTTGGCAGCATCGTTACATTGCTTGCTGCTTTTTAAGTCGTTACGAATGATGACACCTAAATCTCTCTTCGGTGACGGGAATGAGTTTTATTCCAGACATTGAATATTCGTGTTTGGGGTTATGAAGACCCATGTGCATAACTTTGCATTCGTTGACATTAAATTTAATTTGCCACTTTTCTGACCACTCAACAATTTTGTTCAAGCCTAGTTGGATCTGCTGACACTCTAGTTCAGTTTGAACTTTTCCTCCGATCTTAGTATCGTCTGCAAACTTGCTAATGTTTGAGAGAACGTTGCTATCGAGATCGTTAATGAATATTATAAAGAGAACTGGCCCTAACACGGATCCTTGAGGCACGCCGCTTGTAACGTTACCCCATGGGGAGGAAGATCCGTTAAGTGCAACTCGCTGCCGTCTGTCCGTAAGCCAGCATTTTATCCAGCTGTTAAGCTCGCCTCGAATACCGATGCTGTGCAATTTACTAATTGGGCGCTTGTGAGGCACTTCCTCAAAGGCCTTTTGAAAGTCAAGGTAAGTGATATCGATTGGAGATTTTGTGTCGTGGATTTCGATTATATTCCTGAAAAAGAGAAGCAGATTTGTAAGACATTAATGGTTGTACCTAAAACCATGCTGGGAGTCACCAATCAATTTGTTTGATTCGAAGAATTCTGCAATTTTAACAGTTATCAAACTTTCCACCAACTTGCCAATGACTGAGGTGAGACTAATTGGACGGTAGTTGCCGGGACACTTTTTATCCCTTATTTAAAAATTAGGGTAACATTGGCCTCTTTCCATTTAGAGGGGCAGGTGCCATCTGTGAGAGATTGGGTGAAAATGTTTGATAAATGTTAGGCGATTTCGTTTCTAGTCTCTCAGAATTCTAGGATGAATTTGGTCTGGACCTGGAGATTTGGTGGCTGTCAATTTATCTATAGATTTAAAAACTTCGGCGGGGGAAAAGTTTACTGTGGTGAGGGCTTCAATTTGATTTGCCGCTACGATATCCTCAGGACTAGGAATATCCTGATTCTCTTAACATAAATACAGAGCAAAAGTATTTGTCAAGTAGAACACTCATTATGGTGTCGTCCGTTTCTAGCTCACCAACATCGTTCTCGAGAGGACCTATTACAGATTTTACATTTTTTTGCTTGAAATATAACTAAAAAATTATTTCGGATTAGTTTTGGCATTGGCAGCAATTTCATTTTCATAATCTTTCTTCTTACGTTTGAGGACCCTCTTTAGATCTCAATTTTGTATTGATTTTTTATTACGTCATGTGGATTTTTCTGCTTAGCCGAGTGCTTTGCTTTCTTTTGTGAATGAAGGCGCTGCAATTCTCCTTCCCAGTACTTGGGCTGATAGGCTGTTGTTCGCCTGTTCTTGCGCGGGATATGCTCATGTTCGATATTTTTAAGCGCAGTCAAGAAATCGTCAAGCGATTGATTGACATCTTGTCCGAGGGTTATATTTGCTGACGTTATTGTCTCTTAAGTCATCAAAGTTAGCTCATCTGAAGTTAGGGACTTTTCGCAGTTTGTTGTTGTTTTCAACTCGAGCTCTATCAAAAAAACGGATACAGTTGTGGTCACTAGTTCCGAGTGGTTCGCCTACTTCGACGTTCGTGACATGCGAGTCGTTTGCACTACAGTAAATAGGAGATCAAGAATGTTGCTACCTCTTGTAGGGTGTCTTCACCATTTGGGTCATGAACTTATCGTCTGCAAAATCAATCAAACGTTGGCCGGTGGCAGTACATTCGTCTGATTCCCAATCAATGTCGGGGATATTGAAGTCGCCAAGCACAACACCATGTTGTGTTGTGACAACATCGACGAGGGTGTTGTAAAGATCGATATCATCTGCAACCTTGCTTTTAGGGGGGGCGATAGACGAGAGTGATTTGAAATTTTATATGTTTGCCGACTACTTTTATTGATACTATGTGGTGCCTGTTGTTTGGAATGGTGACTTCTAATATTTGCAGAGTGATTTTTACGAGAAACAGCACTCCTCCGCCCTCTCGGTCTTGTCTATCTTTCTGAAATAGTGAATAACCGGGAAGGGTAAATTCGCCTAAATAATGTCTGGTGCTCGATTTCATCCACGATTCAGTGATAACTATTATGTCGATACTTTCATTCAATGCATGTATACCTAATTCTTCGATTTTGTCTCTGAGACTTCTAGCGTTCACGTAGTAACATTTGAGAGTACCATTAGTCACATTGACTTGATTTACTTGACTTATTTTGCTTCTACTCCGAGGTCTTGTGACGGAGCCAAGACTTTCGCTTTCGTTTACACGGGTTATACTAGCGGAGCTGCGACTACTGCCTCTAACTCGGACTGGATTGATGACAGGAACTTTTTTGCTAGGTCATGTGGTGGTGTTTGATGGGCACTTGTATTTGTTGTGTATCTCGTGTTGAAACGGGCGGAGGTCACTGTGTCGTTTCGTCGGGTTCTGGTGGATTTGTTGGTATGATATAGTTTACGTTTTATGATTATTTTCGTTGACAAGTCCAGCGCCGATGTTTTTAAAGATGTTTTCGATAGTATCAAGTCCATACGTGTTAATGCGAGCCTTGTTGGTGATTCTCTATTAAAGTTATAGTACTTTGGGTCGATCATCGTATCCCAATGATCCGAAAAAGAGATTTTCTGGGCTTTGCAGAAAGTTGCTAAGCGATTAAGTAAAATCATCTTGCTTAACTTGAATCTACTTTGGTTCGGATGGGGCAGGATGCCAGTGACATGAAGGTTCGCGTTCGAGGGTTTGATGTTGTTTAGCATGGCTTCATACCTTTTCCATGTCGATTCCGTCTGCGTCACGTCTTCAGCTCCGACTTGTATTAAAATTCACTTAATGAATGTATCCTTTCCTTTGCGATTATGCCTGCGACCTCGTCAAGTTTTAAATCGTCTTTGCCAAGTATTTTCAGTTGAATTCTCCCTTTTCGCTGATTTGATTTGAAAGAGGTGACATTGTAATCACCAATCACAATAATTTCCTCTGTATTCGGAGAGTCCATTTCATCGGGCAATACATCGAATCGGTTACGTGTATTGGGTCGAAAGTGGTGAGATTGTGGTCCGACGTGTGTTGCATTGACACCGCGTGGCTGCCTCCTAATAACTACAGTTGACTACAGTGCTTTGCTGTCTTTGACTGAGTTTACTGTCGGTTTAATACGATCATTTGTCTCAGCGTCTAGTGTCGAATGATTCTTGGCCAATTCGGAGTCTAAAAGCACTTGGGAGTTCTTTCACTTGATTTTGGGCGGCCTCGACAATTTCTTTGACAGCTGCTAATTCGCTGCTCATCAGATCTTTAAATTCGTGAAATTGTTTCAGCACTTTGTTCCAATTTCAATTCAACAGCTATCAATCGGGTCTCCGTGTTGACTGACTCTGTTATGGATCAGCCGTTGGATGAGACTGTCTCTGTTTTGGATAAACCATCGAAGGCGTGACTGATTTGTGCTTTCAGTTGTTTGGTTTCCTCTGCCGCTATACAAAGTTTACAGCGCAATGTCTTGCATTCCGCATTTGAGGGACTGCTACGCTAAGTCCTAGCACAGAAAGAAGAACTTTGGCAATCCATTAGTTCGGGGGCGTACAAGGTGTGGCAGATGCCACATTCTAACTTAGCCTGAACCATCTTGGACAGTTATAGAATTTACCGTTGGGAAAATGGACCGTTAGCCCAAGTTCTATTTTAAAACGGAAAGAATACAAATGAGAGTCGGATGCGCGTATCGTCGGATGCAAAGCTTAACTAACTTATGGTTGATTCTATCTGCTTCTCACTAAGGGAATGATATCATGGTCCTGGGCATCAACCTTGTACCAGACATGACCGGCGGAGTATCAGAAGATGACGAAAAGACCGGCGGAGTATCAGAAAATGACGAAAAATAATTACAATTCAGTACGTGGGGTGTTATGAAATCGTAGCACGATTCAAAGCTGCAAGATGTAAAGTGGTACAATACAACGTATGTGGGCAATAGCTTATTGTACGCGGGTAATAGCTGATTGTACGTAAGTAATGGCTGATTGTACTTGGGTAATGACCGATTGCACGCGTATAATAGCTGATTGTCCGTGGGTAATAGCTGAATGTACGTGAGTAATAGTTGATTGTACGTGAGTAATAGCTGATTGTACGCGGATAATAGATGATTGTACGTGGGTAATAGCTGATTGTATGTGGGCAATGGCTGATTGTACGTGGATAATAGCTGATTGTACTCGGGTAATAGGCGATTGTACATGGGTAATAGGCGATTGTAAGTGGGTAATAGCTGATTGTACGTGGGTAATAGCGGATTGTACTTGTGTAATAGCTGGAAAAGTTAATTTAAATATGACCTGAACAATGAGAGCACACGTGAAAAACTAAAAAGCTAATAAGCATTTAATAATGATCTTAAAATACATATTAAATAGAGCCAATAGAAAAATTGAAGCACACTAAAAATTACCTCAATATACTGTCCTTAAAGAAATGCGCAAACAATTAATCGTGAGCTAATGAACCCCCTCAAAAAAAGGTATTACAGAAAACACGAATAAAAGCGAATGGGTGAATAAGAGCAGAGAACACCTTGGCGAAGTCTTGAGAGCTCGTGGACACAAACTCGCTGGATAATTAACGGTTAGAGAGGTAGCGTGTGGTGAAAAAATACTTGCTACAGCGCGGTAGACCACCAAGAACCCCAAGTAACTGAATGACGTATAATATAATGAACTGCCAAAGATGAAGTAGAATATCACCGCTGGAAAAAAATTGAATAGAATACCATCAATGGAAAAATTCAGTAGGGGGCCATCAAAATGTCCCAAAACGGCAATGGAGATATAGATATCTGTTGAAAACAATCTTGCAGCAACAGGAAAAGAGATGGCTCCCTTGGATTTGTCGGTTGTTGGGTGGCTGTTGGCTATTGGCATTGAAAGTAAATTAAAATATAACCTATAAAAATGTGACTCAAAATAATTTTGGTCATATACTAATGAAGGTAACACAACTTATGATGAATCCACTCAGACGTGAATTAATTGACGCTAGCGGCTAAGGGATTGAAGCAAACAAAAAAAATAGAAAGATAACCTTGATAAAGTCCTAAAAAAATGCGTGAGGCAATAATCGGGGGCACGAGAATAAAGGACAATGAACACAACAGGTAATCTAATGGGACATGAATAAAAGCTAATAAGCTAGTAAACGCCAACTAATGCACGAGAAAGAAAATCCAAGTATCAATTTCACTACTCATTAAGGCAGTTTTCTGCAGCCGATAAAATAGTTGGCAATGAGAACTTTGCTTCTGACACTGTTATTACTTAATACTGTTTATGATGTGTGTTGCCTCAGCACAAAGCGAATACTGACAGAAAACCCGTAAATATTCCACTGTCTTGCATATAGCTTCAGATGTAACATCTAAAAGTACCATGGAAAATGTTATTGTGTTACTGGTTGCCTAACGACTCCCAACAATATGTCAATAATGGCGACAATATATTTCAAGTATTGATTTTCACATACTATTTATTAGCTCTGCCTTGAAGGAGTCTGGTTGAACAATTTAAAGCCCATGTTATTGAAGGGGCCGCAGTATGCGGTGAAGGAATGAACGGCAGCGTAGTGGAGGATGAGAAGCGGTTGTGGTTGGTAGGAGGCCGTCCTGCTGCTAGAAGGTTACACCGGCGGAAGGCTCTCACTGGCGTGAGTCTCTCACTGGTTGAAGGCTGCATTGATAATAGCCATGTTGTTGGAGGGGACTTGATGGTGCTTCTTTATCGGCACTATTAACAATATTTCGGCGAGGGTCCCGGTCAGCTGTGATGGGCGTGTCAAGCCAGCTGAGAGGCGAGGCGGGGTAGGGTGCAGGCGGGTGTCGTTGGCTAGGCAGGAAGGCTGTGGTCACTTGGGAGAGGGGGTAGTGTGTGGAGGTATGTTGGGTAGGCCGTAGGGGCGGGCTTAGGGGTAAACAGGAAGTCGAGGATTTGGGGAAGGAGGGCTGGATTTTGGGGCTGTTTAGACGAGATGAGGCTTTAGGCAGTGCTTGTTAGCTCATCATCATCATCATTATTATTATTATTATTATTATTATTTCCCCGTTAGTGCTGTGTCCCGTTGTAGTTTTGGTACACCGTCGATCTAGTTTGTTTTCTCTCTTGTTAGAATTCTTGATGTGAGAGGGGAAGCATCCTCAGTAAATCCCCGTTGCCCTATCCTTACATTCCTGGAGCACCCCACAACCTCTCCTGGTGGGTGGAGGGGGGCCACGGCTACTGCTGGGCCCTGCTGCTGACACCAACCTTTTGTTTAGAATTCCGGTATCTGTTTCAAATTAAGTATCTGCATCGATAAAAATCTGGGTATCTGTTCATCTGAACATCAACACCATAATTCATCACGTGATTGATTGAGAATGTCTCGCTGGCACAAATCTACGACCCAACGACCTGAGAAACATCGATGCTTGAGATGCTTCCGAGGATCAACGCCGTCCCGTGTCTCTTCTTGCTTGATCGCGTCCCAACCAATATTAATCATCAATACATATTCCTGGCCTGTGAACGAATTAGAAACTTCCTGCTTCATCAACAGCGGAATTAATGGCGAAGAATGGTCCGACCCACAATTTGTAGCAGAGACCCGAACCAAGCCAGGGCAAGGGTGCCCTTGAATGAGTTCTGCCGGGAACCTATCAAGGTGGCGGTGAAAGAGTTCACACTGCTATGCTGTGTCAGCAACTCCCGCAGAACCCCATTCAATCTTCATGGTGAGCAGCCAAATTTCTATTAATTCACTCGACTCCGTGCTGGTTGAGAAATGTCTACCTAACTAATCAGTGAGACCTGCAGGCGCTGGTGGTCTCAGGCTGTAAAGAAGCATGTGACAACAATTGCTGGTTTGCTGCAGAAATCGCACCGATGTCGTGCAACCTGGAGGCCTCTTCAGCTAATACGGTAACATCAACAACTTGGCAACGTCAACTCGGGGTGGATGGATGATTTTTTTTTTCATATTTCGTGGCTTCTATTATTTTTCTCTGTTTTTTTTTTCATATTGATAAACTTTGCATTTGTTATTATTATATATATCGAGGATGTTTGAGACGAGATGACTCATTTGTTATTATTATATATATCGAGGATGTTTGAGACGAGATGACTCAGGGAAGTGGGGGTACTCGTGGGAGCCGCGGGACTCGTGGTTTCGGGAACCTGGGGGACTTGCAAGACCATGAGGATTTTGTGGGACCCACTTGGACCCTTATGTGGCCCTTTGAGACACCCTTGAGCCCTCTTGAGAAACTGTGTAGGATTCACTTGAAGCCCCATCTGAATCCTGGAACCTTTGCTCCCTCCTCATAAATCTACGTTGAACCTACTCTTCAACCGCCCCACGGGGGTCTGCATTACCTTCGCTTTGGGATTCCGGTGGAAAACAAAATCAAATACTTCCTTCTACCACTACTACTACTACTACTTGGCAACGTCAAGAAGATTGGCAATACGAGAGATTATTATCGCACTTGACGATTAATTCATCCTCTGTCTATCACGTTGGTAATCCGAGTTTGTATCACTGCTAAGTGTCTACAAAAGAGATATTTCTCATACTTTCTTTTACAATTTGACTTCTTTCAAGAGAAACTGACCAAATTCTGCCTTTAAAGTCCAGCATTTTTTGCAGGACCCGAGCTGGCAAGATGTCCAGGAAGCAGGCCATCGGCATCGACCTCGGCACCAGCAAGTGCTGTGTGGGCGTCGTGCGCGATGGCAAGGTGGAGATCCTGGAGAACGAACGCGGAAACAAGACCACCCCTTCGTACGTGGCCTTCACAGACACCGAGAGGCTAGTTGGGGAGGACGCCAAGGACCAGGCCACGCTCAACCCCGCCAACACCGTCTTTGGGATCAAGCGGATCATCGGCAGGGAAATGACGGATGTTTTGCTGAAGGAAGCCCGAGGCAAGATGCCTTACACCATCATGAACGAGAGCGAAGAGGAGACTCGCATCCGAGTGTCGTACAAGAAGATTGAAGAGTTGTTACTGCCCCAGCAGATTACTGCCATGTTGCTGGGTAAGATGAAAAACCTCGCGCAACATCACTTGAAGAGCGAAGTCGAAGATGCCGTCATTTCGGTGCCCGCTTCCTTCAGCAACGCCCAGCGCCAGGCCACCAAGGACGCGGCCGCCATTGCGGGGCTGAAGGTGTTGGCTCTCATCAATGAGCCGACGGCGGCAGCGATCGCATACGAAGCCAACAGGATGAAGACCGACGAAGAGAACATTGCGGTCGTGGATTTCGGTGCTGGAAAGCTTGATGTTGCTATTGTTACTGTGCGTAGAGGCTGTGTCTCCGTGAGGGCTGTGAGCGGGAATCCTGCTATTGGAGGCGACGATATTGATCGGATTTTGATGGAGCATGTAGGCAAAAAATTTGATGATAAACATGGAAGGAAACTGCCCGAAAGCCTCGCTACGACTGAGCGGTTGCGTGCATGCTGTGAGAAACTGAAGCGAAAGCTAACCCTCCTACCCAATGTGCAAGAAACACTGGAGTGCTTTGGTGATGATGTATTTTTACCCCTAAACATGAAGAGAGACCATTTCAATTCGATGATACCTTCAGAGATACAGTTAGCACTACAGTTAGCACTGACACATTGTCTCGATGGTGCCATGCAAGCGGCTCGCTTACCCTTGGAAAAGATTTCCTGTGTTGTTTTGGTGGGCGGGTCGTCGCGCATACCGCTATTCCAGACATGGTTAAAGGACTTTTTCGGACCAAACTTACTCGATAAGTCCGTGAATCCCGACGAAGCGGTAGCGTATGGCGCTACTCTGTACGCGGCTTTGCTCAACAGCGACAACGAGCTTGAGGAACTCACCCTCAATGATACTGTCCCAAATAGCTACTGCTTTTCCTGCGAGGGTGATTCGTCTACGCAAACTGTGTTCGACAGGTACTTTATAAAAACTTTGCCGCAGCAACGCATGTACGCATTCAAAGGACTATCGCCGTTTAACGCAAACACTCGGAGGCAGAAGTTTGAATTCTACGAAGAGGTTTTTGGTCAGAAGAACTCACACAGACTCATTGGCACTCTTTGCTTGGACGAAGAGTTCCGTCAGGCCGTTCCTCTCATTAACAACGTAACTTTCGAAATTGACCGCTGCGGGATTTTCAATGCCGTTGTTCATCTCAACCCACATCACGCGTTTCCGAACGTGTTGAAAAACTACGCTGGTAAGCTTAGCGAGAACGAACTCCTAAAGGTAATTGATAGAGAAAGGCAGTTTCGACAAGACGACCAGAATGAAAGAGAGCGTGTGGAGGCCATGTCTAGACTGGAGGCCTTCAGTTGTCGCCTTCGCAAAGCGATGAACGATAGCAAGGCAAAGGAGCTCTTCCCTGAAATAGTGGAGCGAATCAGTAACAAAGTAAACGAAACCATCGAGTGGCTTGATTTTTCTAACACTGTGCCAATAGCGCAGTATGATGAACGACTGATCAAACTAGAAAATCTGGAGAAAGATTTGAAATCCAAATGGAAACAGTACCAAAAGGAAGAGAGTGACCGCTTGGCAGCTGTAACGAACCTTGAATCGTTTTGCTTGTTTCTTAGAACTTCATTAGGCACCTGCAAGGCCGATGAGACCGAATTGGTTGCTGCATTGGGCAAGCTGTTGGAAGAAGCTTCTGATTGGCTGAAAAGTTCTGAAAGGCCGTCCAAGCAGGACTGTGATGACAGAAAAGATAGCATGAAAAAAGTTCACGTAGAAATTGAGAGGAGACTCGAAATTAAACGGCAAGAGGATGAACGGCAAGCTGCAGTTGATAATCTACATAAATGCTGCTCCAAGCTTCAAGACATGAAGTTTGAAGGAGATGAATTTGAGTTTATACGCTATAACGTTCGGCGTTTAACCGAAGAAAATGAAAGGTGCATGAGATATCTCGATGTAATGGAACTCCCTTCTAAAGCAGAGTGTGATTCACGGAGGCAGAGGTTGGAAAAAATGGTTTGCGAGGTAGAAACAAAAGTGGAGCGTGAAAGAGCCAGAAAGTTGGAGTCGGAACGCCAGGCCGCAATCACGCACCTCCGGTCCCGTTGCACTGCCCTCGAAGCTTTGTCTCTCAGTATTCCGCAGAGCGATGCTGAATGCAATCCAATTGCCGTACTGGGAACTCAAACCTTGATGGAAACACGACGATGGCTTAATGAATCGAAAGCTGTAACTACAGAATTGTGTCTGGTCCAACTTGGAATTATCGAAAATTATTTAACTACTCTGACTGACCTGAAAGAGCGTGACCGTCTCGCTTGCCTCGACTATTGCAAATCTCGCTTTGCATATGTTAATCAAACCTGCCTGATTGAATTATCTTGGAAGAAGGAAGAGGAACTGTGTAACAAAGTCATACAGAAAAAAAATGAACTCATTAGCGTTTTGAAAACTGGAAAGTTTTTAAGAAGAGACTATGATAGAAAGCTAGCAACATTTGAAACGGCGGTCGGAACGCTGAGAAATAAGATGAAAATGAAGCATCTAAAAGAATTCGAGAAGTAGCTAGTTGAAACTTTTGAATACACATATTGATCTGCCGATCGTAGCTCAACAAACCACTCTCCTACCGATGCTGTGATGGCGACTTGCACGTCCGATTACACAGCATTTACCGTCATTATGAACAATTACCCATGAATCTGTTTCCCTGATCTTTGGTCTTACTGACCACAGAGACATCGCTCCCAGCGCAAGAAGCAATAGTAGTCAGTATCCATGACCATACGGCTTCCAAGGTAGCTGCTGAAAGTAACATCTGTAGTAATTTTCCACACGCGGGGCCGTAGTAACTTCTAATAATCGAAATGCGGAAGTATTTAGAGCGTAGAATCAATCAGGCGCCCAACAAACTGGATCCAATGGTGGGTGTTGCTGCTTAGCCCGCTTCCTGTACCTGAGGAAGCCTGCGTCTTTCAGGTAGGCGATGGAGCCGACCACTGTTGTCGAACACCAAAGGCCGCATGCTGCCCAAACTGTGCAGACGTTCGTCATGTGTGATTGATTGATTGACGGCAGAGGAGACGGCGTTGCCTATCATAAACTGATTCTGATGAAAGTCTGGAAAGAGCTACGCGGTGCCTTTTTTGACAGCAGGCTCTGTGAAGGGTTCATCTCAGGTGGCTGAGATCTCAAGAGAATGTTGGGCAAGAACGATGAGGTTGCTGTGTGAGTTTGTTTCTGCGTGCGTCCTGAGGCCTGTGAGGCTTACTTTGGGGGAAAGTATGTTGAGTTCAGTTGTTCAGTGAGATTTTATGTTGCTACATCTCTTGCTAATGGGGCCCTGTGGTGTATGCTGGAACATAGATCATATTTGAGGAGTGAAGCGGCAATTCATTTAGTTCCCTGAAGGTTCCCCGAATCTGGCTCCATACGTCTCAGACAATTAAAACATTTATCAGAAAATTACTCGGAGGCTCATAACAGGTGCAATCAGGACAACTCCGAGAAATCCCTTCACTAGTTATACTGCCTTAGCCAGTCAAATAAAAATGATAACTTTCACGTATTTATGTAATATATTATCACCATAAAGGCATCTGCGGTGGCGGTGCAGTGGCATTCTACGTTTTTTCCCAATACTTCCTAACAAAATGCGCCTGAAACTCCACAGTAGGGTAGGACAGCTCACAGGAGCTGTAAGTTACGGCGAAAATTCCTTATATCAGTGATGAAATGCACGTAAAATGTCATTGCACCGCCGCTGCAGATGAACTTTATGGAAATTATGTCTTTGTTAAGTAGAACAATATAACTAGTAGAGTAACGGCACTTTGTTAGCCGGCGATGTGTTGCGGTGAATGTAATTGCTATTTTTAAATAAATTTGTATATTTTTGTGGGTCAACGGGCGGTATTAGGCCTAGCGTTATCGAGGGCGACCGCTAGTCTGTGTCGATGGGTGTCACTGGAGTTGCATTGGACTTAGTCGGAACCACTCTTGAGTCTATTTTGCGTGAGCCGTCGAGAGAAGTCGAGGCGTGGTTGTGCTTGTTGGGAACAGGTTTCTTTCTTTGCGTGAGTGAATCTGACCGAGGTGTCGTCCGCGTACGACTTCATGTGAATGTTTTGGTGGTCGGCTTGGCATGTCATGCATGTGAAGGTTGAAAGGAGTCTGATAGGATGGAGTCTTGTGGGACTCGAGTACGTTGCGTGGGCTGAGGTTGACCAACGCCGTTGAGCGGATGCCCTATCTGCCTGAGAGGTGCTGGCAAGCCACCGCTTGGTCTTGTTGTGTAAGGCTGTGTCGACTATTTTGTAAGTGTATAGGTACGAGGGACGACCTCTAAGGCCATCCCTCGTTACATACCATTACGTAGGATGTAATGGTCAAACTAAACGAAGGCGGGCAGAGAAGATACGGAGTTGGTTGCCGATGCATGGTCACTTAACTCTCCACTAAAACTGGGATCAGCGTGAACAACGAGCGTCTATGTTTTAACTCCACCATGAAACCAAAACAGCCTCCACTGTTTGCGTTCATATTACGCGTAATCCAGAAGAATTTAATCCTATTCGTTTATTAGCAATTTCAATTATCCTTGTATCGTCAACTGATGATTTTTTGACCTTTGTCCAAGAGTCTGAGAAGAAAATTTCGCCCAAGTTACTGATACGAGAGTGCGCTCTTACCAGAATTGAACTGCGCGCCCTACGGCGATCCCCGCTGGGGGCCGCGTCGGAGCGGGTGGGAAGGGACCTCTATTCTAATCCTTCTCGAGTTGAGAGACTTTGTTTTGCTCAGTGCCGTTTTTCTGTGAAATTATGAGTTTCTGATGTAATTTGAAAGGATTTCGAACCATGTGTAAACTATCTGCGTATATAT
>SDVV010008342.1:0-17251 GCA_016164225.1 Gammarus roeselii | reverse complement strand
TCTGCGAACTATACAGATGTATTCAAATATATTTATATTGTGTGGGTTAAAGTGACACAGCACAGGAAACATCCAACCATCGGTGGGAACGACAACTTGCTAACGCTCCCCGTGTTTGTTATAAGAGGTGACTGAGAGGCACGGAGTGAGGGACTGGTATTCCTTACCCAGGAATTTTCGCCCTGGTAGAGGCCAAGCCTAGAGAAGAGAGTTCTCCGAGCCCCATTGGTGTGATCGCTAAATGTGCGTGGTCGCGGTACGGATTAAACAAATGGAAGAGAGATTGGTGACGTGTTTATAAAGAGGAGGGTTGATATTTTGGACCTGAGTGAGATGAAGTTGAAAGGCATACGAGAATGTGAGTTTTGTGTTGCACATGGAAAAGAGTCTGAAGTGGTTGGTTGGGCACGGCAAGCAGTGTTGTTATTCTTGGATGATCGGTTGACTATGAGCGCTATGAATTAGAAGGAAGTGGATTCTAGATTAAAGCGGGCGAAAGTTAAGTTATATAATGATCGATGGACGTTTGTGAGTGCTTACGGACTGGGTAGCAGGAGCAGTTAGGAAGAGAAGGTTAGGTCTCATAGGTCTCATCAGTCATCCATAACGTGATTTTGGTCTGTTAAGTTTTATTTAAACTGGTATCTGGTGTGGGTACTCGCGGACGTTCTTTGTGAGCCAGCACTTCCTGTGCGTCACACGACTTCGGGAAGTGGTCCTTGGCTGACAGGTGAAAATGATTGTAGCACTCTCTCCCATAAGATGTTAAGGAGTGTACGACTTTCAGTTAATTGGAGCGCGCACTTGCTGTGGCATATGAAGACGTTTGTACAATTTGTTGTAGGGTGTCAGAGGCGAGCGTTATTCACGGATCTGGTTGTTGTTTGCTTACCCACATAGCACATTCCTTCCAGTTTCGGTCGAAGTTTTTCTCTCTGTTCCGGTGCGATACTATCTTGCAGTGGTGTACTGCCTCCTATTGCCGGTGTCCAAATCTTGTGGGCCCGCGGTAACATAGGGCTTCAAAGGTGAGCTATCATACATGAGGTAACTGTCAGAGTTGGCTATGTTGTGTGAGAGGAGAGAGCTGCGAGTTAGTGTAGTAAAATAAATTAATTACATATTCGGAGAATGATTGTTCGATCGACATCAGTGTCCGCCTTCCTCGAGAGTTGTTGAAGGAAGGTCATTGTTTGAAGTACCTGGGTTCTCATGTGGAGAACAGTGGGCCAGCGGAAACTGGGTTTAAATGTAGAGTGATGGAGGGTGTAACGAGTTGGGTGCACTACAAGGTGTAATGAGCTGCAGGACTCAGGATGTGGGGTCAATAATGGGCTGTTAGAGGAGGTAGTTTTTTCAACTTTACTCGACAGGCTGCGATGCAAGGGGCGAGAACGTAGGGGAGAAGAAGGTTGAAGATTTCAAGATGAAATAGTTGCGAGGCATGACCGGAGCGACACGGAGGGTTAGGCTCATAAATGAATTGGAGCGTGAGTTAGGGACACATGGTGAGGATGAATGATGGGAAATTGGTTGAAAGGGTGATGAATGAGGTGAGTGAGTGTAGGCCTAGATGAAGTTTTGTGGATGGATTGTGGGAAGAAGGCATTGGTCAGGCGGAACATCAGCGAGGAGGTACTGAGAGTGTGCATAGAATTGGATCGAGTGGAGAATAATAGCAAATTGACGAGTTTTGACTCGGCCTGATGCGTTTCCACACCTTTGGCTGATTCACTGAGAAAGGGAATGGATTTTGGTAAGGAAGGGCCGGGTCACTATAACGCATCAGGTGTTACAGGTGCGAGTGCATGAGAGAAATGTAAGGTGCGTCATGTCAGTGTTACAGGTGCGAGTGCATGAGAGAAATGTAAGGTGCGTCATGTCAGGGTTATAGGTGTAGGTGCATGAGAGAAATGTGAGGTGCGTCATGTCAGGGTTACAGGTGCGAGTGCATGAGAGAAATGTGTGGTGCGTCATGTCAGGGTTACAGGTGCGAGTGCATGAGAGAAATGTGAGGTGCGTCATCAAGGTTCTAGGTGCGAGTGCATGAGAGGAATGTGAGGTGCGTCATATCAGGGTTCTAGGTGCGAGAGCATGAGATAAATGTGAGATGCGTCATGTCAGTGTTCTAGGTGCGAGTGCATGAGAGAAATGTAAGGTGCGTCATATCAGGGTTCTAGGTGCGGGTGCATGAGAGAAATGTGAGGTGCATCATGTCAGGGTTCTAGGTGCGAATGCATGAGAGGAATGTGAGGTGCGTCATGTCAGGGTTCTTGGTGAGAGTGCATGGGACAAATGTGAGGTGCGCCATGTCGTCGGTCACCCCCTCCTGGGGAATTCTACCTGGCGTTGGAATCTGTGTATTAAAATAATCTAACAAAAGGTTCCTAAAAAGTCTGATACGGAGCGAATCATTTCAACAAGCAATGTTTTAGGTGTTGATTAATAATATACGAACGAATTACGGCCAGATAGCTAACCAACTACTGATATGATTATTTTATGTCGGTTTTACATTTACTGTGCGCACGCGATGGGACGGTACCCAATATACAATGGCAAGACCTCAATAATTTCACACACATGATAAAAGTCGCCGAATCGGTCGGAAATTAATTATTGGGGCTGGTAAAACAATGCCATGTAAGGTCCTATAACAGGGCCTGAACGCAGAAGAAACTGTTGTGTTGAATGATCAGGACCGATTTGCACTGCTCAATAAGAAGAGATTCGGCAATTCCCCCCCGTGTCCCCATGTTGACTTCTCTTCTGATACAATTGAAATAGGAATTGTCTGCAGATACTTACCTGGATCCACCACTCGCACATGGTGTTGGCAGTGTAGTTGGTTTCGGTCAGGTTGCCGGTGGCTCCAGCATCCACTTTGATGATCTGTCATGGAAGGGCAGACCATTGTTAATGAAGTTCAAAAAAAATATTTTATATCTTCTCGAATTGTTGGGAGAGTTGTGTATTGTTTCAGAGAGTATGAATATCTCGAGAGCACGATATGCTTACAGGAGGTCTGAAGGCTTCTGTAGAGAGCCCAACGCTCGCCAACAGTTCTATGTATTTATGACGGTTTCAGCCATTCCAGAGAGGTAAGAGTCATTCATGAGAGGTATGAGCTATTTAATAGCTATTCAAGTGGGGTATGAACAATTCAAGAGAGGTGTGGGCTATTCAAGAAAGGTATGAAGTACTTTCTTTAAAACACGAGTACTCCAAGAATATTTCGGTCTCTTAATTCAGCAATTGTCTATTCCAAACTGTCTTATTTAAACACTGAAAATAGCAATAACGGAAATGCAATGTCCTATTCTTTTCTCTTTAAAATGTCTTCGCACAAGAAAACTACAAGAACTAATTCACGAAGCGTAACATAATCGAGCACAGATTGACAGGCAAAATTAGCCTATCTATTCCTGTGAGCCGTACATTTCATTTGCATTTGAATAACAAAAAATATATTGGAGAGGAGCATTTCTGGAAGAACTATATATTTGTAATGTATTAGACCAGGGCTATCTTCAAAGTACCTTTTCATAAACAGGGTATGAAAAAATGGATAGCTGAAAATAAATGGCAGCTAAATAGGGCTGGGCAAAATCCTTTCACGATCGGCTCAGATTTGTATTTCAACATCAGATAACTCAGATGAGGCGTTGGTAGGAATTGATTAGCACAAGGCAAGGATTATCGCAAGGCTGAGGTAATTGCCCGATTTTCGTAGAACTGGGATAATTTCACCGTATTTCCAAGTACGGCTGAAGTTGACGTAACCTTTTAAAATTAATAAAGGGGGGGAATATCAACGACCGCTCTATGCTTGAAAATTTTCTGATTGACTAAAAGGCATCCGTTGTTATTTGCTTGATTCGTCAGCCACAATCGCGAGGTCACTTCAATCATCCTACGATCTTGAGATCACCTCTGCCTCCCTGAAGTGAACCTTAATTGATGCAAGGTTCACCAGAACACGAGTCGTGAACAAAGTCAATGTTTATTAATTGACTCATTTTTATTATTAGATATTATCACTAGCTAAAATTTCAACGGCAGTAATATGAATTCAATAGGGACCCATTCTCTGTGACAAGGTGAGCGGCGAAGTGAGCGTCGATCGAGACTTTTATTTGCTGTATTTAAGATGCTAGAGTTCTGTTCCTGCTTGCAAACTTTTCCAGTTTAACTAAGCCCTGGAAATAAAATACAACTAAACCCTAGGGATAAAATACAACTAAGCTCCAGGGATAAAAAAAAATAAGTCCTAGGGGTGAAATACAACTAAGCCTGGGAAAAATACAACTAAGCTCTAGGGATAAAATACAAATAAACCCTAAGGATAAAATACATTATCAACAGCTGCTATTAACTTTGACCAGCCCACCTGATGGCAGTTTGAATTTAGAACTTCTATTCCAAGCACGAAGGTCTTCCCGCGCGTTTGAGCGTTAGGCTTGAACACGACGCTGGTCGTGGAGGACGGAAGCACGTAGAATTTGCCAGTCCCTAGACTGGTTATGCTATAAAAGAAGAAAAAAGAGATAAGGTGATGGGACATCGGAGTACTAGTCACGAAGGTGAACGGAACAAAAACATGTAATGCAGCATGCGTGAACGGAAATTTATCAGGATATGATTTTCCCAGTAAGTCTTGGTTTGGTCTTGTGACAGCTTCTGAAAGGAAATTGAATGTCTCTTCCAACTCATAAATAAAATAATTGGAAACTGAATATCATTGGCTAGAGAATACTTTCCATTCTGTATTAGGCATACGTTTATCACGGAATGAAAATATTTGAGTGATCAAATATGGAGTTGTTCGGCATTAGCCAGGAACAGATGCTGGTTAATCAGTAAAATTGACATGCATAATTTGTATTTCGGTGCATTGGTAATGCTAGTTCCTATCTAAGATAGCAAGCAAATCCAAATGAGATTTCCAAATAAACAATATGAAAAATAAGCAACGACGATTTGGCCTGTATTTGTAGTAACAAGTTTGGAGATGGACTTTCACTCAAAAAAATAGCTATTCTTTGCAATGCCTACTTCCTCCTCGCATGCGAATGCGTTGGTTGAATGCACATTCATCGCCTCTGGAGCTCACAAAATGTGCCTTGCGAACGTGTACATTGAAAGGCGTCATTAGCTAGGGATGACTCCGGAACAAAAAGGACATTCATGCAACTGGATTTGCCCTTTCACCTTCCTTGTCTGCATAGAAATCGCTGCCCCTGAGCTGCTGGGCGCTGCAAGAGTTAAAGCCAAGATTGTAATTTATTTAGTACAATGTCAATTCAGAAATTTCAGATATTGTTAAACATGATTATTCGCACTGTTTATCGTTGATTAATTATTGTTCTATCCTAGTGCAGGCTCGTTGACGGCAAAAGGCCTATTTTACGACCTTTCGATACTTTCGAAGTTCAATAATCAACATTGGTTAGTTAATAATCATGCTGATTGTACCGTGCGCTGTATTCTTGATGAATCACATAACTCATTAGGCTTATTGTCTATTTCGTAAATTCAATTTTATTTTGAAATGTTCAATACACACGTTCAATTATTTCAATACCGCTTTGTGAGCCGACAATACGTTGCCAAGTGTGCAATCGCCGCCTTGAAACCACACTTAGTGAGCTTATTTTAATGAACATGCATACGTATTTCCTATCAGCACTGCACATCACTGTGTCGCAGCGACGGGTTCACGAATGCCCACTCTGTGAGTCACATAAATACACATTTTTAATGTGCTATGATCTCAAATGCACACTTTCAAATGCTGAGAGTTTCCACAGTGCATACGTCATACCGTCGTTTGATTTTATGTCGTCAGAGTAGTCTATGCATCGTGTTATGTACTACACTTCATTGCCGAATCCTGCAAAATGAAAGCGTGCGGCCGAGTACCAAGCCTCATTTTCATTTCGACTTATCCTCACCTCGACGTTAGGCTGAACACGCTGTTCAGGTAGATGATCTCGCCAGTAGCGGTCAAAATCGATGTAGCGGTTACTTTGATGTAGCGGGGTTCACTCTGAAACAACGCTCAAATTTATTAGAATGTTGTTATTTAGCTCTCAGAGAAGAATGTCACATCCTAATAACGGCGGCAACTTTCTGTAACCTGATTTTTGTCGATAATTATTAACATTTTTTCATAACTCACCAGTGGAGAATTTAAATTACTCGGTATATCTTAAATGATGTTATTTGTTGACAACTGTTCGTTGTTTCTATCTGATTAGTAGTTGACCACCATGATATATGCAGGTTTTCTGAGCATTTTTATGTGGAATTTTAATCTGTATTTCAATCTTCCACAGTTGATTTTAATTTGAATGGGACAATCCCAGATTTAAATTTATTCTAGGATACCATCGAGGTGGAGGAAATACGAGACGTTTCCGAACATATAATCCTCCTAGAATGATATCGATTGTGAGGAAGGATGATACAGCCTAAAACACCTTATAATCTTCCTAGAAGGATTTCGATGGTGAGGAAAAATGATACAACCCCAAATCTCTTATAATCCTCCTAGAATGATTTCGATAGTGATGAAGGATGAGACAACCCCAAACCCCTTATAATAGTCCTCGAATGATATCGATAGTGAGGAAGGATGAGACAACTTAAAACCCCATATAATCCTTCTAGAATGGTATCGAAAGTGAGGAAGAATGAGACAACCCCAAACCACTTATAATCCTCCTAGAATGACATCGATAGTGAGGAAGAATGAAACAACCCCAAACCACATATAATCCTCCTAGAATGTTATCGATAGTGAGGAAGGATGAGACAACCCAAGCCCCTTTTAATCTTCCTAGAAAGTTACCGTTCTCAATTGGAGGTTGCATGAATTTGTCGCCCGGTACGCCGAAGGATACCTAGGACTCGTCAACTTGTAGGACCCTGAAGTTGACGTGCTGCTCAGGGTACAGAGACCTATTGAAGTGGTGGATACGGTCAAGGGGATGACTCCACTGTTGATGATTGTCACCACCGGAGTAGTACTGCTGCAGTTGGGATGCGAAAAATGAATTGTATTCACTGTCAAAGTAAAATGATGTTGCTAAAGCATGCGCTACTAATTCTTTTGATTTCCTGCGTAAGCGTCCTGCTTGCCACGAACACAAACATGTCAATACTCAGAGATCTCAAAAATATCGTTACCTTACTAATTTATCGTCATTTCGTTCGGTCTCTAATCCGACTATAAGGCTAACTCTCATCAAAAAATGTTTTTTAATATTTTCAATAATGAAAGCAGCGGTAATCAAGAGATACTGAGCTTTGGGTTTATCTTTGCTAGAATTGCCCATTTTATTCTGGAAAACATAGAATGATCAACATGGCAGTTTCAAGGACTCGATTGCCAGCGTCGAATAGCTTCTAAACTGAAGTCTCAACAGAGCGCTCTCTAACTCATAATAAGATGTGTAAATCTATTGTTAGAAAAATAATATTAGGTGAGCCATTTAAAATGGTGTCCATTTGTACTCTGTGATGTGAGAAATGCATCAACTTTCCGTTTAGATTATAAATTTCTCACGTTTTTTCGGGAAGGCCTGCCATGTTTTGTACTTCATAAATTATTTAATTCCTTCGAATGGTAATGGGGCTTCAAATTTTAAATAGAACGCACTAATTTAAGGTAGGAAATGTGCTTTTTGAATTAGAGAATGCAACGATCAAGTTGAATTCATCACGGCTCATTTATGGAGAGAGGCCGGTACGTGTTACCTCGAGTGAAATATTATTTGTAATATTTACGATCGATCCACATGAGCGGTCATTGTTTAAAGTAAAATATTGAGAAAAATGATTGGTTGAAATATGCTAATAAGGTTAACAATTTGATGATTCAAATTTGCGAAGACGACGATGTATCTACGATTTGAAGACGATGTATCTAAGAAGAAGTGCTGACCTTCGAAACTGCTAAGCGAAGATGTAACGTGAAATTACATATTTGATTTTTTTTGTTCGGGTATGGGTTTCGTATTGAAAATTACAAGGGTTTAGTAAAGTATAGAAAAATAATCGGGTTTCAAAGAAGCAATTTGAATAACCTTTACAATTGTTTCTAATTTGAGTTTCAACGGTCCCCAATAGTTTGGCTCGTCGTGTGTGATCCCTCTTTGTCACACAAACCAATGGGCTTGTGTGCCGCAAAGCTACCCAGGTCTCTCTCAACCCCATGTACGGGCAGTGAGGAACGGGTTTATAACGGTGAGAAGCCCTTGACCGCTGTTTTCTCCACCCTCGCACGCCTTAGACGGCGTGAGAGGGTGGAGAAAACCCTCGTAAATGATGCATGAAACCTAGCTGATGTCAGATTGGTTCATTCATCCCCTGGGTGGTTTGATTATTCAGGCTGCTTTGGTTTAGTTCAGTTACTTTGGTGTGATGACGTGTTGGGAGGTCAAATTTCTCAGGCTCTAGAGTGCGCATCGCACTCGGAACAAAGCTTCTGAACTAGGACATTACTTCATTATCCTTTTCTCCCCCATGTTCACGGAGTGACCTGGTTCACCATTTTTAAAGTATTAGTCCGTGATCAATGTGTGGGCCGCCCTGTTCGGCTGTCGTTGTCCAGTATGGAGGTACCCAACTGTGACTTTGCATACTGAAGCGATTCTAATTGTCTTATTGCCTCTTCGAGCCAAATGAGGCTAACAAGGACTGACAGACTAGTAATCGAGGTCAGGGAGGATCCTGTCAAGTCTACGCTTTAAGGTGTAGACCGATCAGCTACCGATTATCCTTCTGGTGAGTCTGTTACTGATGTTACAGAGCTTGTAAGTCATGAAGTTTAAACAGGCACGTGTGTTGAAACTACACGAGGGAAGTTCTGAACCGTTATTTCTGGTATGGTTCTAGTCTACTGTGGTTGAAAACGACTAGAAGATGTGAGGCAATTTAATCCAAGACGTTTTTGATTACATTTGAAAAGAAACCGTCGGAGCCTACGAATATACAAGCCTTTAAAGTTGGGGTTTTGGCTGCCATTTCGGCGGTTGTTCACACTACGTCTTACAGTTAATTATCCTGCGATACCAGATAGGAGGCTCTGGGATTAAATTTTTTCTCTCTTTGGTGAACTCACTATGGAGTAGCTGTTTAGTGTTTTCACGATTGCTGCTTTTCAGGTGAGTGGTCCAACATAGGCTATAACAAGTTTGAAACGGTTCCTATAGAACTCTCCTGAGTCGCGCTCTCAAGCAGCAGCGACGCGGCGTTATTCGATATATTGTGCTCTCTTGACCAACATGTAAAATTGTGTGCCGAACACAAAATCGCGGTTCTCTAGCAGTTGTGATCTTGGATCTAGCGACAGCTTTGATTCTCACGTGTCAACACATCAATGGCGGTTTTTGGTTAGCTTTCACCACATAGTTGGGATGCATATCTGCTTGGAAAACCAGAAATCCGGGTTTGAAGTTAGCTCAAGAAGCCTTGACTGTTTCCAATCTGGACGACTGGCTGGTGCCTAGTCTTTTCTCAAATGCCGAGTTGACCAGTTGGGAGTTTAGTCTCTGTCAAGCGCTCAGGAATATCTGACGTGCTTGTTTTTGAATGAATCACCTGACTATGTTGCGGTTACTGGTGCCCGGAGGTTTCTCTACCTGGGTTACCAGATTTTTCTGTAGAGAATATCAATTCCAGGAAATGGTTAACCCAAAGGGTTCTTCTAACAGCTGCTCTAGGAAATTAGATTTTGCAAAATCGATCAGCCTGACAACGTTGCAGTTGAAGTCTCCTGCAATCAAGGTGCTCTTTATATAGATAAACTGTGAGAAGATCTCGTACAGCGATAGATCGGTTTCCTTGGTTTGTTGGTGTTGTCGATGTACGGGAAGTATGTGTACCATTTTGGTGCTACCAATTATAGCTACCCCCTGTGTCATCATGCTGGGTGTCGCTGGTGCGGCGAAAAGACCATGGTTGGTTCTGCACCTAGATTGCCCCGCCACTCCCCCGTCTAATGACGCGTTTGTTTTTCCAGTAGTTCTCATTTATCTTAGAAGTTGCTTTCATTTGTCTGGATCCGTTTTCTTCGTGATGTCTATTTTGTCATTTACATCGGTTACTACTTGACACCGGAAATCCGTCTGTTTGGTTTCTGATTGGCATCCTAAGTCCATCTACGTTCTTATCGGCTCGAAATATGCATTTTCGTTTGCCTGATGAGGCTCTGTCGTCTTCCTTATTTGCACTCCTGTTGTCCAAATCATTTTTCATTGCTGGCGCCGTCGCTGATTGTGTCAACGTTCTCCGCACTGGTGTTTGCGTCGTCCCTGCTGCTGTTTGCATCCTCGTCCACGCTGCCGTTTTTGAATTGCCTATGACTTAGTTTTCTGTAACTTCTCCTCCTTTTACCAGGACTTTCACGGACACAACATATATTTTTGTGTAAAGGTTTTGCCTTATTGTGCTGTGATAGGTCATAACTAGCACTATAAACTATGAAAAAACCCTTCAAGCATTAAATTAAGATGGTGGACAACTCACCAATGAAGTCACTATTTACACGTGTATGACCATAATCATATCGGAAAACACGTCAGCAATAAATCAGCCAAGATGTATTTTATTTGATCGCAACGGTACATGTACCTTTCAGGAATGAAATCTTGGCAAACAAACTTGGATGAATGACTTCAACATTCACTTTTACTGGCATCGGAGTGTACAGATATTTCTCGCCACCTTGAGTCGCTAGTGGCTTTATTAATCGTTCATGATCAACAATGCCGTGTATTTTAATGTATACGTACCCAGACGATGGTAGCACAATTTGAAACGGAAAAGACACAAATCTGAGTGAATGCAATTCAGATTAAAAATTCGTACACACTTTTGTGCAACCCCTGTGTAGCCGCTACGCGTTCTACTTACCCATTTAGCACTGTGTAGCAAGAACATCTCCATCGTTACTCACCAGCCGGCTACGGGAATGTGTTCAACGGTAGCGTCGAAGCCACGATAAGGGCTGTCCCAGGTGAGGGTGGTGTAGTCGTAGTTGTAGTAGTCCAGGACGATGGTGTTTTTTTCGCTGATGAACACGGTCCCAGGAACAATTTCTTTATCACAGTACCTGAAGCACGAAGTAAACTCAACTTCATGGCTATTCTTTGAAGTGGAACACGAATGTCTCATTTTCCCTTTCATATCAATACAAACTTATAAGTGATTTTTAATGCGACGGGTGATTACAATGATAAATAACCAATATATATGGGAGTACTGATCTAAAGAAGCATGGAAAATATCGTTGCAAAGTGAAGATAACGATTTATTTGATTCACTTCACTTTGACAGGTATTTAGCAGTATCTTTACGCCGAACTAGGTGCATCAGAATGTGATTTGTATTTCAAGGGCAATCACAAAATTAAATCAGCGTAATGCACCCGATGCCTTTTTACGCTGTGATCGATTGTTCCTGCCCAGATCAATAACTTATTGCAAAGAGCGTGGAATCAAACTAAAAATATTATTAGGTTGCAATGGAGGTCGGGCTATATAGTTTCGAAAGGAAGTTCGTTTTGTGATTAATCTGCAACGAATAAACAAACAAGATCTGTCTACTATTTCTTCAAAACATATTTTTTATTACAATATTTATCTCTCGACATTACGGCATCTGGTAGTCAACAAAGCTTCTGAACGAGTTTAACATATGCAATTTCTATTGTATGTGCTGTGTTGGGGAAGTTGGTCACTTATCTTTCCTATATAACAAGAAGTTCGTCAATGAAGTCTCATTAAATAACTGTCCAAATACAAGGGCGGGACCCTTACTTTTACAAGAGGCTTTCAAGTTGGTTTTATTGTGTAGTAAATTAGTTACAGTATGCATAGTATAACAAAGTAAAGACAACAATCACAGTACTCCTGTACTCAAGGGCGTCCTACCCAGCATCCGTTCTTCCGCATCGTTTTGGAGGACCACTTATGGGTACACCTGTGCCAGTGCGTCCGGCGTATTGACCGCCCACCTTCTCCGTTTTGAGGGACCACTGCCCGTATTTCTGTGATCAGGGCGTCCTTCCCAAAATTTACCACCTGTTTTGTTCACAGTGACCACTCACTGTATTCCTCTGGCCAACACGTCCTTCACATCACCCGCTGTCCTTCTCTGTTTTAAGGACCACCTACTGTAATCTGTGCCCAGCGAGTCCTGCAAAATATCGGACCTCTTGTTTTGTTCAAAGGGATGACTCACAGAACTGCATGGCCATGGTTATCCTGCACAACACACACCCTCGTACGGAGTTCTAAAGAACCACTCACGGTACTCCTGGGCCCAGGACATCCTGCACTGTGTCCTGGGCGTCCTGTAAATACCCGCCTTCCAGCTCAGTTCTCTTAGACAACTCCCGTTTCCCCTGTATCCACGGCGTCCTTCACAACACTCACCTTCCGGCTCTGTTCTATGAGACCGCTCACGTTACTCCTGTGTCCAGGGCGTTCCTCACAACACCCGCCTTCCAGTTCTGTTCTATGGGACCACTCACGTTACTCCTGTGTCCAGGGCGTTCCTCACAACACCCGCCTTCCAGTTCTGTTCTATGGGACCACTCACGTTACTCCTGTGCCCAGGGCTTCCTGAGTTCGAACATTCAAAGCGTCGATGGCGCAAGTGCCGTCCGTGTATCGGCGGTACATCTCGAAGTCGTTGAAGGTGAGCTTCACTTTGAAGCAGTTTGGTGCTACCAGCACCTTCACAAACTGCGTTCCTGAGTTGGAAGAACAATATATGTTCGGTCACTGATGGCTCTGATCCTCTTTCTAATGGTACACAAATGTGCATGCAGTTTAACTCAGTAGCAGTCGGGAGCACCAGACCCTTGACAACTACGTCTATAAGTTGGGTGAACAACGAATTCGGCTATCCTTGAATGACTAACATTGATAGAATATTAGTGCAACGAAGATATGAATTGGCCAGCTTTCCTATCGTGTTATGGGACGGGGTGATGCACGCAATCCGGACAACATCTGCACTGTGGAGGAACCTCAGAACTAGGTTCAACGATTTGCAAGAATGCAGGATTCAACGCATAACTAATTGATACGGAGACTAACACTTTCCATCAGGGCATCGATGAATTTCCTGCAAAATACGTACAGGTAAGGTCAGTGACTGTTGTGATGATGTAGAAAGAGTATTCGTATCGACAATTTTTTTAGTTTAAACGAAAGTTAGCGCAATGACTATTTTCACTACGGCAGGTATCTCTACCTATATAATTATTTCATCAATGTTAGAAGCACATGGCATCGTCTTGAGGGTTCCCAGTATTTTCTTAAATGGAAGCACTCAAGTCAATCTCCTCGTACAACTTCGGAATATGTCTGACAATCAACAGTCACCATCGGAGGGTGTTACAAAAATGCACTGGCACCTTGTGAGAAATCTTGGTTTTAGTAACTATATTTTCTACCACATATACGGTCTCTGTATAGGGGCGTGGTCAGACACTGGTTGAATAATTAAGTGAAAACTATTAGGAACAGTTTCTAACTTTCCAACATAAGAGCGTTTACCACCTTTCCGTTTCAAACTTCATGAAGTAACGGATGTCTGTTAGTCATTGAGATCAATTGACAGCAATTTGGCTCAGGTGCACGATATTGGTTCAAATGAACATGAATAGGTTTTAATTACAAGTTTTGCTCTATGACAATGTCCTATATAATATGACGGACAAATCCAAACCTAATGATCAGTTTATAATGATGTTATTTGTATATGGTTTACTTTTGAATTGATAAAATACTATACCAATACACATAATCTGCACAACCCCACAGTCATTCACATACGCTGTTTAACAAAATAAATATGCCGAGTTTGACCCACCTCGTAAATCATTTAATATCGTAATCACATTTAATTCGTTATTAACACTTATCAATCTACTATAAGCAATGCCATTCGAGAAATCCGCTGCCAGAAAATAAAAAAAAATGTTTCTCTTTCGCGGCAAGGGTTCGAGGCTGGCCATACATGACCGTGTCTGTGTCATATACTCACGGGTTTGAATAGGAGTTGGGTACCCAGGCGTGGATACCTTCCCTGGTGTGGTGATGGTTTCGGTGTAGGGAGTCTTCAGTTTGATGAGGGCGTCTGCACACGAAAGTTGAGAAGATGCTATATTATAGTTTGTGTCAACGTTTGCTAGAGGGGTGGAATCGCGTGGGGCGCAGTCGCGAAGACGAGACACGGAAACAGGTAATCGTTTTGTGTTCTTAACTGCCACAGAACGGCCACTGAATGATTGCCGTATGATAAATGGTATTTTTCATAGATTATTATCCATTGTAATCAACGAAGTCCCCTATCATCCCATTGAACAGGGTTTTTATACCATGTGTAACATGCTCTGATGAGCGAAATTTGTTTATGTGTTTTTCATACTACTGTAAAATGTATGATCAGTTGAATGATTGACTAGTTGTTATACCGTACCGTTGTAGGGGCTTAGCAACACTTCACATAAGGAGCCTGAGGTACCCTCAGGACACACGCAGCTGCAGGCAGGCCCAGTGTAGCCCATGTTCAGGCAGGGGTCGCTGGACAGGGAGCAATTAGTGAGCCACTTGCCTGGAAGAAAGACGGTCGGGTTAGCAGAAACAGACCCGGGCTGATGGTTGCGTCGAGCAATCTTATACGAATTCACTTCCAGAAGAATCAGTAAGCTTTAACCGGTAGGAATACACCCCTTAATCTGTTATAATCTAATCCATTTTATAGAGAAAATCTGTCTTTCTAGTCCAGTAGCTCGTCTATGAATTTCCCATGAATATTTTTCATAAATCTGTGGGTGAATTGTGAATCGATTTCTGTCAAAGCACTCTCTTCGTAATGAATTTATACTCAATCCATCCGGTATCCCAAAATGTGATAGGAAGTGTCGCAACAAGTGAGTTTTAAATCCATGTTACTTCACATAATTAATTTATTTGGAAATCGGAATTTAGAAGGTTCGAGGATACTTGATCCGAAGGGAGACATTATGATCGGTCGTAACCACCGTGTGACAAAAAGATTACTGCTGATTGGCTGGGTTGGGAGGGCTGCTATCGTTTGCATGGCTACGAAAAGTGCTTTGCCAAATCCTAGAGGCATCCAGCACCCACGCTGCTAGGCCACGAGGGCAATGTATCGAGTTATTGAGTTTTATCATTCAACGAATTCGTTGGGAAAATATAGTATAATTATTCAATACAGATTTCTTTGATACTCGGTAGAAGGGGAAGTAGAGTGAAATTTGCAATTCCTCATTTATATGTTTATTCATTCAAAAATTATTCGCAAAAAGAGATCGTGTCCTTCATATTTTCCTGCGATTTTGTTAACTGGAGAGAAAAGAACTCAATGTCCGCAGAGAGAGGGGTCTCTCGACGTAAATTTTACTAAAACATTCCCAACAAATTCGATAAGTTATATCATTGGTCAAATGTTCCAATGTACTATACACATTTCATTTCAGAATAGTATGCCGAGTGTTACGAAACTTATTTAACATTTACATTAATGCTCTGAATTTTTTAACAAAAAACTTTCGATCAAGTATGCGAGAAACTTACTTTTTGACACTATAAAAACACCTACATTTACCTTTTTATATCCTCTTTGGTTTTGAATGCGGAAAGTTAAATTCCAATTTTCTCGATTTTTCGGTAATCGTTACATGACAAAACAATGCATATATTTAGTCAACCATACCTAAATTTACTTTCAAGTTTATAACCCGCGCTGACTGTGATTTTCCTGTCAAGCTCCCAAGTACACAAGATTGAAACCACAGGACGGGACTTCAATTGGACCATAATATTGATCGCACAAAAATTTTCGTTCGGTATGGAAAATTGATTTCTTCTTGCGAATGTCAAGTTATTTGGTCGGTGATGGTGGTGAAACTTTAGAAGACGAACTTCTATGTACCCCCAACGTTCTCTTGTTTTTGTGTTTTCATTATAACTGAAAGTTTCCACATCTGCCATCACTTTCTATTTCACTTTTTTCAAATAACAATTAAGAAGCAGATAAGCTCAAGATAGGGTTTAGCCATGTGATTGCAAGATTGCATGGATCTCTCAAAATGGCGATAGCAGAAAATTTTGTTCTAACCCGTCTCAGACCCAATTCGTGGTTTCACATACTATTGAAAACTTTTCTGCTACAAAATTGTTACATCTGGAAAGTAGAAACTGACTCATCGATAATCAATATTTTTTTTTTAAAAAGCCAACGTTCTCCGCCACTTTTTAACTGCTCTGTCTAGGCTGATGGAACGCTGGGCGTTTGGTAGATGAAATTAGGGCCCGAAGGCCCCGGGAAGATGCCTCCACCACTTATTTCCTAATGGTAGATTGGCTACAAGTCGACGGAGGAAGTTCGCATCCACCGATGGCAGATACCACCACAACCTTAACCAGACGAAATGATCAAATAATTGACAGTAGCTATGTCTCACCGAAACGTGCCCAGAGCGATTCAGACAATGTAATAGAAAATGTATCTAATCACTTTGGGTGTCCGATTTATTCCTTATGAAACTCGGACATTGTAATTATTAATCACTTTTGGGATCAAGTTAATTAGTTTTGGGTCAAATTAATAATTTTGGGGGACCTGAGTCAGATAACAGGCCAAAGAGACTTACGCCTGGCTTACGGCTGGCTTACAGCTGGCTTACGACTGGCTTACGGTTGGCTTACGGCGGTTCAAACAGACGTGCCTAGATTGGGAAGTTGTTATGTTCTGAACATTTTAGTTTATATTAATTATTACTATTTAAGGTATGTATATACGTTTTTTCTTCTTTAGATGACTGTATAGCGTGTGTTCTGTCACTATCTGTTGATTGTTATTTATATTTATTCGTTGCTGATAGGAATATTATTATAACATATTTCTGGAGGGTGGGGTGCAGGGATCCCCTATTTAAAACGTTGGATGCGCTTCTGGGATGTTCAGCTATGAGTTTTGTTGAACACTGCTTTATTGTCTTATCAGTTATTTCCACGGTTGATTTGCCATCATTTCTATGTTCTGAGTGTGTATCATTATATATTTATGTCTGGTTCAAGAATTCTATATATTTTTCTGTACATATATGTTTGGGTTCTCATCTAGATGAGGTATAATTAACTCATTTGAAGGTTGGTTGGTGGGTTCTTAGCGTTTGGATTGGGGTATTTTGAATGTTATATAT
>SDVV010008341.1:0-17251 GCA_016164225.1 Gammarus roeselii | reverse complement strand
GGCCAAAGCGGTGCTGCATCGATGCTTGCATCACCGAGGCCAAAGCGGTGCTGCATCGATGCTTGCATCACCGAGGCCAAAGCGGTGCTGCATCGATGCTTGCATCACCGAGGCCAAAGCGGTGCTGCAACGATGCTTGCATCACCGAGGCCAAAGCGGTGCTGCATCGATGCTTGCATCACCGAGGCCAAAGCGGTGCTGCATCGATGCTTGCATCACCGAGGCCAAAGCGGTGCTGCATTGATGCTTTCTTATGTTCTACTTATTTGCTTGATGTCTAGACAGGCGTGAAAGCATCACATAATGAAAACACACAGAATGATAATATGACGGGAGTGCCTCCATAGGCAGGGAATGGACGCGCATTATAGCAATTGGAGAATTGATGTCTGAAAGCAGATGACGGCGAACGCATTGTAGTGCGACTACAACCAACGTCGTGACAATCAGTGTATTGCGGGCCAATCGGCTCAATGCCCTGCCCTCATCATTACTGGGAGTGGTTTCCACCTTGCCAGGAGTTTGAAAGATTTTCATCAGCTTACTTGCTTCTAGAAATGTTTTGTTCGCTTCTTACTAAGCTTGTTTTCATTATCCCCGTTACTGAAAGAATTTTTTGTTAAGCGGTCAGCGGGCTATTAATTAAAGAAACCTTACTTGGCACACACAACAAAATCAGTGTGTAACTTGCACTTGTCTAATTGGTACTTGAAGCCAAATCTCCATCGATCGCCAATAAATAACGAGTCGCGAACTGCCGGCATTTCAGTTTCGAGTGTTCAGCAAAACGTTCGGCGAGAGTCGTAATAGATGTTAAACATGGGTAACTGGTGAATAAAACAATAGCTATTTGGTCTAGCGTGGAAGATAGACCGCATCAACACTTGAGAAACACGAGTTGACTTGCCGCGTGAATCCAAACGACGTCTGGCCCGAGGTTTTTTAACATTCCTGCGTTGAGATTGTATTTTTGTAGGTTTCTTTATACATAGAGCTGTTTCTTCCAGGCGTTTCTGTGTATAGCTATCACCATAAAAAAAACATACATAAAAGCATAGAATCTCATTAAAATGATACGGAAATTAAAACGCGAATACCAGATTTATGTCGATTACAGTACCTCACACAAGTGTACTGCTCTAATCAATGTAACAATACTTTGAAGAGCAGTATTGTTAAGAGGCCTTACGACGCATGGTCACGACAAGCTTATGGCGTTGCTGGCCGCGTGTTGCTTAGGTGTAAACGCGGCCTAAGGCAGCAGTGAGGAGCGTTATTCTCTCAGGTAATGGCTTCTGATCATAAGCCTGCTCACCAGTTCCTGTTCTTCTTACATCCCTCGAACCCTCCCCTCCTTCCCGGCCTCTCCGCCCCCAGTCGGTGTCTCAGGCAGTCTTGGAGTCTAATCCAATCCGTCCCAATCTGCTCAGGAATAAAG
The DNA here is from genome assembly GCA_016164225.1 of Gammarus roeselii. Lineage (NCBI taxonomy): Eukaryota > Metazoa > Arthropoda > Malacostraca > Amphipoda > Gammaridae > Gammarus > Gammarus roeselii. The sequence goes on along the minus strand of SDVV010008341.1, from coordinate 15,813 downwards.
GCAAATTTAATCCAATCCTGCAGTGTTGGCAATTCTGGTGAGTGGCAGTTATGGAGTATTAGCTCTTTAGGCCTGTGCTATGCCTGTCTTCTTAACAGACAAATTAGATTGGAAAACATCAGACAGAGATCAAAGAGAATTTGGCATTCTATTCAGTTCCATGAATAATAACGGTGAATGTTCAAATCCACGGTTCTTTGGGAACCGTCATATATTGTTACGATGCTCATTTCTTGAAGAACATACTAAATTAAATCATTTAGAGTACACATATTCCTCTTATCAAGTGTTATCATCGAATAATGATCTTGCATTTACTTATTATTTACTGCGTTGAACCTTTTTATAAACTGAATAATGTTACCGTTTCAAACTTGTCTTCATAAACAGCTGCATGAAAAAGTAAAATAATTTTTTCATATATATTGAAGTAATTTCACTGGCGCACACCTTATTTTTTCTGAGGCTAATGGATTTGTTTCTATGCTGCAGTGAGGTCTGGCTGCGGTGAGGTCTGGGTGCGGTGAGTTTTTGCTGCGGTGAGGTCTTGCTGCGGTGAGGTCTTGCTGCGGTGAGGTGTTGAGCGTGAAATGAATGATGTGGCTGTGGTGCGTTTGCTGGGCTGAATGCGTTGCTCGAAAACATAAACTCAAATTGAGATTCTGAATGTATTAACATCGAAAACGTCTTCAACTTCGTAGATTCAAAAGATTTTTAGGAATGAAAATTTACTGAGGCATATTGACAGGTTGGCACAGTTGCAGAAATATAACAATTCACGAATGAAATGCTCTACGTCTTCGTCAGTATGAGTTGTTTGGAAGACAACATCCAGTTTCATTGAAATGTCCAAACGTTGTGAGTTGAAATATTTGCTGTGCTGCCAGAAGAATTGTCGGCACTGGTTTGAAAACTTCTTAACATCGAGAGTCGGAATGGGGTACCGCCAGGGCCGTTCACGCGCTTAATGACAACTCTAACGGCGCCGTTTGGAGGCAGGGCGCCGTAAGTCTACGGACGAAAGGGAGGGAGGGGGGGGGTGCACTGACTAGCAATTGCTGACTCCAGGAAATTTTATTTAAAGGACCCCAACAGGAGCAAAACTTTAACAATGCAAGCAAAGACTCTTGTTTTCTCTGATGGCGGAAACAGCGAGTTTAATAATTTGGAAACATTTCTCCTGAAATTGGCTTGAAGATTATTGTTTGTTATTACAAATTTTGAATATTGTTTAGCAAATGGCGTTATGTTTGAAACGCTCTAAAGCTATTGACGATGTTTAAGCAATAACACCTCTTACATGAACACATTCCTTCTTGGCTTAGTGAGAGAGAGTTAGTCTTCGGACGAAGGATCCTGGCTCGACCTCCCATGCAAGTAAAATTGAATAGTAATTTCATACAGATGCACACACGCCCGCACACACCCTCACACACACACACACACACACACGCGCACACACACACACACACACACACACACACAAACAAACACACACAAACACACACCTCAGAAGAAATCAAAGTTATATTTTAGTAGTCGCGAAGGCGATCAGAGACGACGGCTTATAACGCACAGGATACTACAACATACAAATCATTACGTATATCAATGCTGGCATGCATCGGGTCTTGTCATTTATACATTCAAGGGCAAAGTTGAAATATAATGAAACAGGTGGACAAAAGTAGGACGCGATGCCCAACATGTGGATGAACAACCCCAGTACAATATTCAAGGGGACATCGTTTTCGTCCTAACCGAAGGTGAGGATGAGTTCCCAGACATTGTTAATTGTTTGTGAAATCGCCGGACCAACCGTATCATTAGCACATAACCTATTACATTGCAGCAGCATCCAAAGAAATACGCAACTTATTACATTGCGTCATCCTTCAAAGCAACATGTAACTTATAACATCACATCATCCTTCAAAGCAACACGTAACTTATTACATTTCATCATCCTTCAAAGCAGCACGTAACTTATTACATTGCATAATCCTTCAGAGCAGCACGTAACTTATTACATTGCATCATCCTTCAAAGCAGCACGTAACTTATTACATTGCATCATCCTTCAAAGCAGCACGTAACTTATTACATTGCATCATCCTTCAAAGCAGCACGTAACTTATTACATAGCATAATCCTTCAAATCAGCACGTAACTTATTACATTGCATAATCCTTCAGAGCAGCACGTAACTTATCACGTTGCATCATCCTTCAAAGCAGCACGTAACTTATTACATTGCATCATCCTTCAAAGCAGCACGTAACTTATTACATTGCATCATCCTTCAAAGCAACACGTAACTTATTACATTGCATAATCCTTCAAAGCAGCACGTAACTTATTACATTGCATCATCCTTCAAAGCAGCACGTAACTTATTACATTGCATCATCCTTCAAAGCAGCACGTAACTTATTACATTGCATCATCCTTCAAAGCAGCACGTAACTTATTACATTGCATAATCCTTCAAATCAGCACGTAACTTATCACATTGCATCATCCTTCAAAGCAGCACGTAACTTATTACATTGCATCATCCTTCAAAGCAACACGTAACTTATTACATTGCATCATCCTTCAAAGCAGCACGTAACTTATTACATTACATCATCCTTCAGAACAACCCGTAACTTATTGCATTGCATCGTCCTTCAAAGCAACACGTAACATTACATTGCATCATCCTTCAAAGCACATTTATCTAAACTCTCACCCGACAATTTTATTTCAAAGCAGAAAACGATCACAGCGCAGGTTGCCGCAATGCATTCCTACTTAAACTGTTTCATCTTTTTCTCCCTAGGTGAAAGGGCATGGTCTTGTGAGCAGAAGTTGGCCTGGCTGCTGCCAGAGGCTTCGAGATCTTTGGGCCGGTATCAAGGTAGTGAGAGCAGTCGTGTGTGAACGCCGGACAATTGCGGACAAAAGTTAGGCCGGTCGGCGGCGGACTGCTAATGGGAACAGTCTGGCAGACGGACGGATGGGCGCTGTAGAGATGATTGGGGTGGTGTGGATTTAGATTTAGAGGTGATGATTGGTAGAAGGGTGGACCAATTTTGTTTAGAGGTGGTGATTGTTAGAAGGGGGGAGCGACTTGATTTAGAGGTGGTAATTGGTAGAATGGTAGAGCGATTTGGCTTAGAGGTGGTGATTGGTAGAAGGGTAGAGCGATTTGTTTTAGAGGTGATGATTGTTAGATGGGTAGAGCGATTTGGCTTAGTGGTGGTGATTGGTAGAAGGGTAGAGCGATTTGGTTTAGAGGTGATGATTGTTAGATGGGTAGAGCAATTTGGCTTAGTGGTGGTGATTGGTATGAGGGTAGAGCGATTTGGTTAAGAGGTATTGATTTGTAGAATGGTAGAGCGATTTGTCTTAGAGGTGGTGATTGGTAGAAGGGTAGAGCGATTTGGTTTAGAGGTGGTGATTGTTAGATGGGTAGAGCGATTTGGTTTAGAGGTGGTGATTGTTAGAAGGGTGGATCGATTTGATTTAGAGGTGGTGATTGGTAGAATGGTAGAGTGATCCGGCTGAGAGGTGGTGATTGGTAGAAGGTAGAGCGATTTGGTTGGATTGAGGCAGGAGTGGTGAGGCAGCTAGGGATGAAAGAATAGCAAGAGATGGAAGGACAGTCGGGGATGGAGGGTGGCTGGGGGCTAGAGGGGCGGTCGGGGATGGAGTGGCCGGGGAAAGAGGACGGGCTGAGATTGAGCGGCGGCCAGGGAGTGGCGGCCAGGGAGTGGCGGCCAGGGAGCGGCGGCCAGGGATGATGGGGTTTACAGGGACGGAGGGATGGCCGGTGATGGAGGTGTGGTCGAGGATGGATGGACGGCCAGAAATAGATGTGCTGCCGATGTTGGAGGTACGGCCCGGGATGGAGGAACGGCCTGAGACGGAGGGGCGGCCGAGGATTGCAATGATTGACACAATATAATAGAACATTACACCCCAATCTAGTGAATTTCTTAAAGAATGTGAAGTTATAGACTGGAACAAAATATTATTGAATGAACAAAAAAGTAGAAAAACATTTACGTTTACAAATAATACGGTTTCAAAATATTCACAAATAATTTGTACACTTAAGCTGACGTGTTTGTGAGATCGTCCAACTATATGAGACAACCTCGTCGATGTAGATTATGCGTACTGCATATCCAACACAATTTGTACGAATCTTGACCGACTAATCAGTGGTGAAGGTCAATCAAGATTATCAGTCAAGTCACATGAGCAACACTAATCATTCTTAGTCATAATGGGCATACTAAAATACCTGCTGTTGCGAGGCATGGCAAATAAGTAGACAGTTATTAGACATGGTTCAGGAGTGGCGGATAGAGAGGCTGGGTGGAAAGGATACGACGAGTAAAAGTCAGCGGAGGATGTTTTCGATGATAGAGAGGGCAGCTACGGATCGTTCACCGTACACAGAAACATACACTACGCTTGAGACCTACACACGGGCATACACACGGGCATACACACGGGCATACCTACACACGGGCATACACACGGGCATACACACGGGCGTACCTACACACGGGCATAGAACTTGACACTTGCATGAGAGATCTTTAGTTGGAAGGGAAACACTATTTGTTCTAGAGTTCAAACAGAATTTCAGCGGAAAATTTTGATTTGATAACAAGATACTGGCACAGATGCAGACGCAAGACAGAATCCCCAGAAGACGTACCTCACGCTCCTCTATATACTCGAACGCATGTCATAACCCGAGCCCTGTAGCGCTAAAGGGTTTGGGCAAGAGACTGTAACAAACACTTAGGGTCAGGGGTGAGATCAGTGTTACTAGGACTCAATAACTTTCCCTGGTACTCCTGCAGGGTCATAGTGGTCGAGCCCTCTTCCACTCACGTCTTTTCCTTCTATGAATGGATTAGCCAAGGGTGGAAAGCTCATCAGGGTTGCGTCAAAAATCATCTATTCACATCATTCAACACTCATGTCTATCCATTATACGCTCTCTCACTACTTAAATAGTGATATATTTCTTCTCAAATACCTGCTCCACGCCATCCATCCACCCATACTTCGGTCATCATCGAGACCTAAGTCCACTCACATCCGCTTCCATTACCCTTCTCATCAATCTCCCATCATCCATTCTCACCACGTGTTGGCCCACCTCAGAACTCGTGAATCAACTCTGGCCGCCAAACTTCATTCCATTCCTGTACTACTTCGAGCAGCGTCATTATTGATCCTATCACTTCGTGTCCCTCCGGCCATCCCTCTCAAATATTTATTCCCTCAAACATTTGACTTTGTTTTCTCTTCCGCTCGCGCACTTTGCGTCTCAGATTCTTACCCAAGTTCCAGCGCCTCTTTACACTTTTCAGTGCATTCAACACGTCACATCATTCCTTCACTATCAATTCAGCCCAGTTTTCCACGTTTAGGACAAAAGGATCTCCTAAACATTCACCTGTGCTGAGGGTCCTAAACTCATAATGGACGATTTATCTGCAAGCTGCCATTTGACTAGAAAAAATATGAAGAAAATGGGAGTGGAGAAGATGCATCAACAGAGGATGGGATGTACAAGTGGCCCCATGTGGAGACTCTCTTATAAATAAATCAATGTAGATGTCAGGATATGGCTTTGTGGATCGTTTCTTGATACTTGACATGATGTCAAAGATGATTGTCAACACCATCATAGTCCTGCTTGAGATATGTTTATGGTTCAGAAAAGATAGTGGAAGGGCCACTGGAAGACACATAGCATATCCCAAATTGCGATGCTGTGAGGCTGAACTGTGAGTCCTGAGTAAATTCATTGTAATATAACGTGTAAGTCCTTCATTTGTTGTTATTTTCATACCATTGTCGGCATGATGAATAAATTACTTTGGATTGTAAGGGGTCAAAAAATCACAATTTCCTGGACTCCTTGCATGAATATAAATACAGGAACTTCTTGACAACAGTGGTACACAATGTTGCATAAAAGTCTACTACAATTGTTTCGTTTTTGTTTCATACATGTCGTACCATTTTTTCTTCGAAATTGACCACACATTTTAAGATTATTTGACGTTATTTCACCGCTCAGAAAACAACAAATGTACACCTCCATTCTCTCACCAACCAACGAATACACACCTCCATTCTCTCACCAACCAACAAATATACACCTCCATTCTCTCACCAACCAACGAATACACACCTTCATTCTCTCACCAACCAACGAATACACACCTCCATTCTCTCACCTACTAACAAATATACACCTCCATTCTCTCACCAACCTACGAATACACACACCTCCATTCTCTCACCAACCAACAAATATACACCTACATTCTCTCACAGCCAACGAATACACACCTCCATTCTCTCACCAACCAACGAATATACACCTCCATTCTCTAACCAGCATTTTCCCCCTCCATATCCTTCCTTTCAATGGGTCTGTCCTCCATTGCCCGGTCTCCTTATCTCATTAAGGCCTTAGGAAGACGCTGAGCTTGGCACGCCTGTATACCAAAGCTTTCTGTCCGCCCTCGAGGGTGGCGGTCAGTTCTTCGGCGAGTTCGGTCGGCACCTTCAGTTCACCGACGGTAATCAGGAGGAGTTTAGTCGGCGCCTTCCCGACCGAATTTGGGGCAAGTGATGGCCGCTCTCACTGATTTAGTTGATCAAACTGGCCCCCCTGGCGGTGATTTGACTCCGACTCGTTCGAGAGAATGGGAAGCAGAGTTAAGGAAGACGTTTGAGAATGAGGAGCAAAGAAGATAGGTTTTCAGGAGTGAATTGTAGTAGCATTGAGTGTTCTCTCCTACTTCGGCTTTAGGAAGATCTGGGCTCTCTCCTACCTTGACTTTAGGAAGATCTGGGCTCTCTCCTACCTCGACTTTTGGAAGATCTTGGCTCTCTCCTACCTCGGCTTTAGGAAGATCTTGGCTCTCCCCTACCTCGGCTTTAGGAAGATCTGGGCTCTCTCCTACCTCGGCTTTTGGAAGATCTGGGCTCTCTCCTACCTCGACTTTTGGAAGATCTTGGCTCTCTCCTACTTCGGCTTTAGGAAGATCTGGGCTCTCCCCTACCTCGGCTTTAGGAAGATCTGGGCTCTCTCCTACCTCGGCTTTTGGAAGATCTGGGCTTTCTCCTACCTCGAATTTTGGAAGATCTGGGCTCTCTCCTACCTCGGCTTTAGGAAGATCTGGGCTCTCCCCTGCCTCGGCTTTAGGAAGATCTGGTCTCTCTCCTACCTCGGCTTTAGGAAGATCTGGGTTCTCTCCTACCTCGGCTTTTAAAAGATCTGGGCTCTCTCATACCTCGGCTTTAGGAAGATCTGGGCTCTCTCCCACCTCGGGTTTTGGAAGATCTGGGCTCTCTCTTACCTCGACTTTAGAAAGATCTGGGTTCTTTCCTAACTCGGCTTTAGGAAGATCTGGGCTCTCTTCTACCTCGGTTTTTGGAAGATCTGGGCTCTCTCATACCTCGGTTTTAGGAAGATCTGGGCTCTCTCCTACCTAGGGTTTTGGAAGATCTGGGCCCTCTCTTACCTCGGCTTTAGAAATATCTGGGTTCTTTCCTACCTCAGCTTTTGGAAGATCTGGGCTCTCTCCTACCTCGGCTTTAGGAAGATCTGGGCTTTTTCCTACCTCGGCTTCAGGAAGATCTGGGCTCTCTTCTACCTCGGCTTTTGGAAGATCTGGGCTCTCTCCTACCTCGGCTTTTGGAAGATCTGGGCTCTCTCCTACCTCGGCTTTAGGAAGATCTGGTGTTAATCTGTTTAGCGTTTAGCATTGCGGTATTATTTGAAGCATTGAAACGCTACAATTCTAGTTTCAACATGATGATACAGTGACACGCTCTAAACTCTTCGATGAAATGCTTGTGTATCTGTGAAAGAATTTATGCATCTTACGGATTTGATAATTATTTACTAAATATTTGTAAACTAGATAGCATAAAAGTAAGTATCACGATGTGCTAGAATTGCTTAAAATTTTCAGGGTAAGCTTTTGTCGGTTTGTCCTCGAAGAAAACATCCATCTCCTTTCCAGTATTTTGATGCAGTTTATTTTGCACTAGTTTAATTGTTAAATTATTGGAATAGGCTCACACTGAAATATCTATGGAGTCAAACTTGAGTCCCAATGGCATAAGAAATGTCGTTTCAGACACAAAATAGTTTACTGCCAAATTTGCTTACAGTACTCGAAGCTCGGACTCGAACTCACGTCGACAGTGCACGAAAATGATTCTCGAACATTCTTTCCCATTACATGAAGCTGATTCTCGAACATGCGTCGGTAGAACACGAAGCTATGAATCGAACTTGAGTAGGCAGCACACGATACTCATTCTCGAACCGGTTTTGCCAGGACACGAGCCTGGGACTCAAACCTTTGTCAACAGTACAAAAACCCATTTATTGAACCGGCATCGCCTGTACACGAAACCAAATATCAAACAGCGTGTCTAACTCAGACCAACTTGGATTTGGTCTAAAGAACAATTCTAACAGTTGTTACTGTGACCAATGATATCACTATACTTTCCAATCGTGTTTAGGTAGTTTATTCGAAAAAAAGAAGTAGTAATAGACGATTATTGTAAAAGTATTACTTTGTTTGATCCCTTATTCTGTTATAATGTAATTTTATAAGAAAATTATTCCATACAAATATTGAGCAAATATTTTCATAGATAGAATATTTGTTCTACAATATACCAGTTCGAGTCGTCTTCTTCTAGCCCTCAGATGATGTGTTTGAATTTCTCATTCATGTGGATGTATACATATCCATGTTAACTGTCTCCGAAATCCTAGCATCTCTTACGTCACATTTTTTTCATAGCTTCGTCTGAACAGTGTTGAATGATTTTTTGTCCTTAACTTCTTCTCTTATTTACCTGCCATCCAATCTCAACTCCTTCGTTTGTCTCTCAAAGTCTATCTTTAGCTACGTTTTCCTACTATAGTGCTGCATCCTCCCTTACTCCCTACGACCCAAAGCATGTGGGATACGAGGCTAGCAGAGGGTTGCAGGGGCCTTGCTTTACAGCTCAGGCTAGGCTAGTAACTGCCACTCGTGGGTCAAATTAGCTCTGTTTCACTACACTGGGCCATTTGGGGGGCCATTACCCCCGGCCTAAGAGACCATCGCAAAAGGGAGAGACCCCCTTACTGACCTGCTTTACTAACATTATCTAACTCGAGAGGTTAGCAATGAGTTGTGCCCAAGTGCTAAATTTAAGGGGTTATTTCCAGGGAAATACTCCACCGGTTTTAAGGACTTGTGCCTCAGAAAACGAATTTAAAGCCTCAGAAGAACATTAATCTGGAATTTCAAGCCTACAAATTTAATGTCTCTCTCGATATGGCAAGATTTTCCTGTGAATATTTGTATGGTATCTAAAAGGGTCATTAGTTATAATTTTCACAATTTTTTTATGTCCAGAGGGTTCGAAATGTATTTTATGAATAATGCAGACAAGAACAGGATAGTGATGTTACGGAGCCTCTGAGTGACACGTTTGCCAGTATGCGCAACACGGCTCTGCCTCCTGGAAAGTCCCGTGTCAGAATCCCTGCAAAATTGATGTCGCGCACCCTCAGTAATATGCGTACAGAAGTCGCAGACACCACCTGGCGGACACGATTGTTGTGTAGGGTATCTTGGACAGCGAGTGTTTGAGACTTTGACGGACACTGTGAAAGGCTTTGTGAAAGTTAGAAACATTTATATGAAGGGTTATATTAAGGGTAATTTGAAAGTGCCGGATGCGGATTTACCTTATAAATTACGGCCAGTTACGTAAGAAGCTGATATCCGAAAATCTCTTGTAGTTTTCATTTATGCCTGTTGATGTCTAGTGGGAAGCACAAATAGTAAGGGGAATAAACAAAGGCAGTGAGATTCCTACTCCAGAACGAACTTCCTGATAAATACGTGAAAGTTATTCGCTAGAATCATATCAAAACATTATTCCAACAAGGAGGGCCGGAATTTCTATGTAGATCCATAGACGGTACCTGGCGCTCGAAACATTGGCCAATTTGATCGAAAGATTTACCATTACGTTTCAATAAGAGGTTGCAACAATGAGACGACCAAGCTGTGACCCCCTTCACCGACACAGAGCTGTGACCCCCTTCACCGACACAGAGCTGTGACCCCCTTCACCGACACAGAGCTGTGACCCCCTTCACCGACACAGAGCTGTAACCCCCTTCACCGACACAGAGCTGTGACCCCCTTCACCGACACAAAAATCACTAAATCACCACGGCTGTCACCGCCATCAACTCATTCACTATCTCACCACTTCCACCATAATCGTCACATCACCTCCACCACCACCGCCACCAACACTTGCACCAGTTACCCCCACTATCACTCCTATCACCACCACCAACCAGCATCATTCATCCCAGATCCATCCTCTCATGACAAGCTCATTCTTCCCGTCCGTAAGCAGCAGCAGCAGCGCCACCTCCTGTGAGGGCCTCTCTCAACAGCATCTCATAACTCACGTCTCCCGTCACCAGCAGAAGACAGTGTAGTCAGGGCTTGACGGGGAGGAAAACAGCCCAGACAGGCTAGTTTGAGACGGCTAGGCTCATCTTACCACTTGACATGAAATACTGCACATACTTTAGATCACTGACGTATTAAAAATCCTGGTTAAAGGGGGGGGAGGGGGAGGGGGCCCTCCTCTCAAGTTGAGGTTGTATTTGTATAATTTACAGGGTCGAGCAAATTTGAATGATCGGTATGAACATAGTTGTGTTTAGAAGAGATGAAGTCATGGCACTGTGACCTGTCGGTGAACAAGTGTTTAGGTAGTGCTTGCATTCTTTTTGAAAATGCTGATGATAGAATGGTCTTCAGTATGTTTAAGACAAATAGCAGAAGCGAAGAAGGCAAAGTAGAATGGTTTGCTGTTTATTTATTAACAGATAAGGGAAACCTCTCCTCGGGGTTCTCACCCCCAACCACGCCCTAACTGTGGCCCCCTCTATACCTGCTCCCCCCACGGCTCAGCCACTCTCCCCTTATTGCCCCTCCTCTATCCCTTTTCCCCTCACGACTCAGCCCCTCCTCTCCTACTGCCCCTTCCTCTATCCCTTCTCCCCCCCGACTCAGCCCCCCTCCTCTTACTGCCCTCCTCTATCCTTTCTCCACCCAGACTCAGCCCCGCCCCCCTACAGCCCCCTCCTCTATCCCTTCTCACCCCCGACTCAGCCCCACTTCCCTTACTGCCCTCCTCTATCCCTTCTCCACTCAGACTTAGCCCCTCCCTACTGCCCCTCCTCCATCACACCTCGGCTCTCATTTATGCAGTAAAACGGCCACGTTTTGCAGCTTGTGTTGATTGCCGTCCAACGCCGTCTTGATGTTACTGCCTTGGTGCAAACTGCCGCAGTTGCGGTGGTGACTGCTGCTCTGCAACTGCTGCAGTTGCAGTGGTGACTGAGCTGCTGCAAACTGCAGCAGTGATGGGGAAAACTGCTGCTCTACAAACTGCTGCAGTTGCAGTGGTAACTGCAAGCTGCTAATTGAAGCAGTGACGCTAGTAACTGCCTTGCTGCTAACCGCCCCAGTGTCGATGCTAACTGCTACGCTGCAAACTGTCTCACTGATGGCGGCAGTTGCCCTGCTTCAAATCATCGCAATGGCGGTGGTAACAACTCTACTGCAAACTGCCTAATCAGCGATTGCTACTGCTGTTGTGTAAACTGCTGCAGTGGCGTGTATAATTTATGTTACCGCTGCAAGCGGCAACAGTGGTCGCTGCAGTGTTGTGTGTGCCGTAATGGCTACATTAACTTGTGATGAATACGCTGCAGTGGTGGTTACTGCTGTGTTTTGTGTAGCGCAGTGTCAGTGGTCGCTGCCGTATTGTGTGTTCCGCAGTGGCACTATCAACTGCAATGCAGTGTCTCCCGCAGTGTATTTATTACCTGACGTGCTGTGTTTGCCCCATGGCTTTATTTACTGCTGTGCTGTGTGCGCAGTACCGGTGCTATCTGTTGTGGCTTAAAAATGTCCCAATGTTGTTAGTAGTTTGTACAGTCAATGATTTCATTAAAAAGCTTTATCCAGATATCATTCCGTGGTACTATTTGATATATACTAAGCTAAATTCCATGTACGAAAAGCATCGTATGTTTTGTTACAGACTAATCATAATGATATTTCAAGGGCAACTCAAAGTGAAATCTCTTACGTACAAAGGATGCATGGGACACCGTCATAAATAAATTTAACTTTAAAAAAAGATACTTTGAATAAACATTTATGTTCACTTATATCCGAGTTATTACAAAATTAACATTTTTTTATTATACTATTTTTATTTCAGATTAACCTTGAGTCAATTTAAATAAAACCTGACTAATTTCGCCTTAAACATTATTAAATTTAAATAATGAGCAGAGTAAGTGCACTGTTTGAGGAGGCTTGGCAATACCAGGTTAGTATAGGCGTATAGCATCTGTAAACTGTGTAGTTTACGATGTGTACGCACGTGTCGCTGACAGTTCTAGCTCAATAAATCGTCATAAGGCCCCGTTCACAGAACAGCGCCCTCACCTCCCTAAGATCACAGAACCAATAACCCTCTGAAGCCAGGCCGCGGTTCGCCTCACTATCCAATTTATTTTGTTGGGGTTACCGCGCTTCGCTGTCACAAAATATTCTAGCATAAAATACTTCCGTGAATGTCTTTGCTCATCTCTGGAAAGGTCTGACAACTTACTATTGAGCTAATTCAAAGGCAATTAACAACCAGACGTCACCGTTACAGAAATGAACAGGTACCGTGTGGGTGCTATGGTGGGTATTATTAATTGTATTGTCTTTGAATGACTTAAGAACCGGTTATTTTACAAGTTCCCATTAACAGGGCACTCACTCTGCTGAGGGCAGCACTGTTCTGCCAGTTCCTCTTAACAGGGCCCTCACTCTGCTGAGGGCAGCACTGTTCTGCCAGTTCCTCTTAACAGCGCCCTCACTCTGCAGAGGGCAGCACTGTTCTGCCAGTTCCCATTAACAGCGCCCTCACTCGGCTGGGGGCAGCACTGTTCTGCCAGTTCCCATTAACAGCGCCCTCACTCTACTGAGGGTAGCACTGTTCTGCCAGTTTCCATTAACAGTGCCCTCACTCTGCTGAGGGCAGCACTGTTCTGGTAGTTTACCAAACAAATAAAATTATTTTACATGTATACCGAAACTCACCACAAATCACTCCGACGCCAAGGTAGCCTAGTGGATTTAAATGGAATTATTCAAATGTCCTTCTGTTGTGCTGCGTGACCACCGGAGGGTGCTTCAACTTCTTAGCACTTTCTTGTCAGCGCGCTCATATTATTAACAAAGGTTCATGGTAGGAAGTTTCCTACTTGAAGCATCTTCACAAAAAAATTCTCCGTAACTATGGTACCTTCTGATTTTTTGTTATTTTTCAGGAAAATTACAAATTGGTGATTCAGCTGCTCAAAAACACAACTTCATATCCCAGCCAGAGTTTTTTTAGATCGTGTTGCCATAGGAAGGTTCTCGGTGGAACGACTCTATTTGTTGTCATTAGCAGTTTGTCCTTCCGTCCAAACGATGTCCAGTGCTGCCTTATTGCAGTCACGGATGCTGACTCAGCACGGCCGTCTCAAACAGATGGCGACAACTACAACAAAAATACTTTCAATTGTCACCGTGTAAAAACCTTATCTCAAGAATTGATTTTCGTCTTGTTCTTGCTTGTTTCAATTGAAGATTTTTCAGGCTGCTGGACATGGAGAGTTTTTATGGTTAATTGCAGTTTCAGTAATTATTTACCTGTGTCAAATTGTTGATGCCTCTTGTTTGTACCGGTACACACGAGATAACTGGCTAACCTAACATCTCTTGCTAACCGTAATAAGTCTTGATAAGACATACGCCCATGTTCGGTTTCATCTGCAATTTCAATATCGTGGAATATGTAAACTGAGCAGATTTTTTTCATATTAGGTAAAATATTTTTGTTTATGGTCAGCTTGTATCAAACCCGTAAAGGCATAAACAGAACATAATGTAACAAGCTAAAAAGTTACCCTATAAATTGAGGATAAAGAAAATTCAACACCTTCTGCAGTCGGATATTCATATGGCAACATGCAGTGCCTGTTCTGCTACATTTATCGCGATCATTTAGACCAGTTCTGAAATAAGTCTACGGTACTCGTGGTGAATGTTTCACTTACTTTGCATTAGTTTAAGAACTTCATAATGCAAATAATGACGGGATAGAAAGAATATAATATTCCAAGAAATAAACTCGTCAACACTAGATTAGACAGAAATGCAATTGAACGCATGGTGAAAAGTGTTCCTTCCAGAACTTTCATGTGGTTTAATTATTTCAGAGATCAATTACTCTATTACCTTTTATGAGTCGAAACACTCTCTACTGCTCCATTTATGCACACAAAGATCATCAAACTATTCATCCATATTAATGTTTTTACCACAATCTCACAAGCCGGACATAACCTTCAATATCTAATCTATAATATTTGTATCAATATTGAAATAAGAAATAGCGGTTATCACACATTATTTGGTGGGGTGTTTGTCGGTTTAATTAACATTGACCACCATAGCACTGGCACCAACCTTCAATACCTGGTCCCCATCTACGTCAATCACATTGCTATCAGCAATACCATCAAGCACGCCTTATGTTGATGTTGTTGTTGGTGGCACTGGCAGCGTGGTCCGTGTCCTTCATTTTATTGGCACCAGAGGGCGTTTTGATGGCCTCCCCCGACAGGAATTACTGCCCACGAATGGCACCCGAACACCTGCACACGACAAGAAAGGCGCCTTTTGCCCCATCTGTCGCCTCTTTCGCAGCTGGTCCTGGACTGCTGTTGGGGTAGTTCTTGATTCTGCTGCCAATATCTTTGTTGGTGATTCTGGTGATGACGATTTTTTTTATGTGTAACAATTTTTGATGTTTCAAACCATTTTGCACTGCATCTTTTGCAAATTATCTTGACCGGATAGAAGTCACTGTACCGAATTTCGTTCATAGAAGTGTGTGAAAACTTAATCACATCCCTAAGGTCCAAATCGCAGGAACTCCTAAGTCATCATGTTCAATTTCTTCGTCGTATCTACTTTCACGTTCCTGTATCTCGATACATGCTTTTTCTTTTTGTTTACATCTGTTTGCTAATTGTTTCGATGTCGTCAACGACGAAAAGAGTGCAGTACACGCTTTGTAAAACATGAATCGAACCCGGGCCATCGATTCGAGAGGCAAACTCTCTGTCACTGAGCCGTAAAGGATGGTTGTTCATAAAATTGGTTACGTGGGAGCAAGCAAATGTTTTGCTCACAGGGCGAGAAACTTCGAGCAGAAAGCCCCAGCCAAGATGCTTAGAGTTAAGTTCCATCTATCTTGGCCTAAGCCATCAGCCGTATGCGATAAAAGCTGTATTTAGTTGCAGAATCAATACATACAGATACAGACACTAGGCCGCATCCCCCAGAAAGGGGGGTGGCCGACGGCAAGGCGCACCTCACACCCTCACACGCTCACATTCACACAACTTAGCCCTTTTGTGCTAAAGGGTCCGGCCGGTAGCCCCTCAACTTACACTCTGGGTCCCGAATGTACCGAGGAACCGTCGTCAGCAGCCGGGCCCACAGTTTTCACTGGTTTACCCCCGCCGCGTCATAATGGCCGGGCCCCCCCCACCCACGACCATCCCGACAGCGGGATGCCAAGGGCGGGAAAGCACATCAGAGCAGCGTCAAAATCAAC
>SDVV010008340.1:0-17252 GCA_016164225.1 Gammarus roeselii | reverse complement strand
ATATATATATTAATTGATTTGATTTACATAGAAACATTTACATCGTTTTTAAATATTAGAGTCGCTTGCAGTACGTTTCAATGCACATTTTCAATGCGTATTTAGGTGGACAATGAGACAAGTTTAAGATTATTATTCATATATTTTATTTAAATAAGAGCTTACAAGTATTATTTACATTTTATGAACATTCACATGATAAAACCTGTTGATATGGACGTATTTTCATCATTTCGTGCAAAGGTGTACTCATATGGTATTATTTTTACCTCAAGCACTGCTTATTTTTCCATTACTGTACCCAAGCGACCACAATAGCTCGATCTATATACGTCAGTGTCATTTAACGACTGGCATAAGAGCGAGATCGCATCTGTACGGGTTACCTTAGCAAATTATCCACGTCTCGTGTAAATTCTATTCTGTAGATATGAGGTGCGGATACATTCGGAGATTGATGGTGCGAAAGCCAAAATATCTTCGTATTTGTTTTACGGTCTTATTTCACATGATCATTTACGGAGGGTATATATTTTAGAGTTTGGTTGAGAAAGTAGGAGGGGTTATGACGTCATGCATTCCCACACATGGAGTCATATTAAAGGTGGACGCATTCTGCCTTCCGAGAAACAGTGTACTCTAGAGATCGATCTGTATAACAAACGAGGAATTGTTGGGGTGGAAGCTCTAATCGGTAACCCAATCTGATCTTCGTAAATAACAAACGTTGGATCCATCGAAGGATCAATATTATTATTTTCATCCAGAAATACGTCAGACACATCCAATCTATCCCCTATTATTGGTAAAGGATACTCAAAGACGCTGTTCAAGATATCATTCATGATGTAGCTATCATTCATAATGTGTTCCATGTCATGTTGACTGATGTCTAACGACAGATTACGTGGGGTTGATGATAAAGGCGGGTAGATGACATCGTCTCCATACTCTACATCTTCTTCTTCTACATAAAATCCGTCAGGAATGGGTTCAATGCCAATCAAATCGATCATCAAAATCTGTGCCAAATACCCATGTTGAAGTATACCGCATTCAAAAATATCGCCGGGTTGATGAATGTCGAGTGTAGAATCCCCTTCTTTGCGTGACTGAACCCTATCTTCAAGTTCCGACATCGTTGAAGAGTCCCCATCGCCTTCATAAAGAATAGGGTCGTTTTTGGTAATCTGAGTTATCTGAGGGGGACATTCACTTGAAAATATGAAACTATCCTGATCTTATTCTAAATAATTAGCCCAGGCGTTTACAAGCGCCTTCCGTAGTGCCAGGTAATCTGGGTCGCCAATGGATCCCACTAGGTTCAAGGGTTCACGAAAGCTTAAATATTCAGCTAGATACCCCACTGGGCAAAACGGGCCCCATGAATGATCATGGCAGGCTAATAAAAATTGGGCTAGGGTCGCATGTAGAGGAATCTGCGACTCTAAAAAAATCTGCCCTCTCATCCCCCAGCTGTTATCGGATTCATCAGAAGCAATGCTCCAAACAACCTCCTGATATCCTATCTCTATTAATTATTCGAGGAATACCCTATCATGAAACAGGGACGTGTCGTATTTAGTGACTGAAATGGGAATAGAAGCGACCCTTCTCTTCTTAGCCAGCGGTGCAGTATCTTCCCCATGGTCGCGTGTAGGCGCGGTCACAGCTGCTTTGCCCCTGGCGGTCGCAGCACTGCCACCGTTAGGTATAGCGGTCATGGTTACGCCGGTCTCGGAACGGTACCGCTTCATGGCTCGTGCGGGGCATCTGGGGTATCTTCTCGAGTCAGTCGTTTGCTCTAGTCGCCCGTCATACAGGACGACACAGTCCTCGTCAATTACTCGAGGACCATCTGTTGGACAAAAAAAAATGAATTAGAAACCATAACATTGAATACTACCAGCCTGTCGAAAAAATATTTACGAATTAATTCACATAAAAGCACATACACAATTTGAATTCCTCTTATAATTGAATGAATAACATTTTGCTCAAAAATGTGTGGATATTCCTACACTGATGTCTTATGATCGTATAATCGAATAAATAACAATTTGCTCATAAATGTGTAGATATTCCTACACTGATGTCCTATGATCTTATAATTGAATAAATAACATTTGCTCATAAATGTGTAGATAATCCTACACTGATGTCCTGCCATATATCTATTTTACACGGTAAAAGCTGCTATGATACGTACCGGTTTGGATAGACGATGTAGCTGAAATCGGGCCCCTTCAATTTCTACATAAATAATTTCGCAATAAATTGTGTCAAGTGCTGTGCTAAGAAATGAGTGCAGCGTCTCCTCTTGTTACATAACGAACTCACCTTTTTTACTAGGGGTTGGTTTTTCCACGCTCAACATTTTGCAGCGTTATAGCATTGCTTCCACTAACAGGGTGCTACTCAGGAGATCGGGTCACGTTTTGTTTATGTCAATGACATCGAACGAAAACATGTTCACTAGTTTTGCAGCTCGTTAAACATTGGGTCCCAAGATTGCGCGTAACATAATAAGACCTTGGGACAGTGCCGATCGCGGTTGCATGTTTATTCATAATCCCCCCCCTCCCTCCACAGTTGCCTTTGCATCCACCATTTGTCCTATTGTCTTGATTGGCATTTACGCGCGCGCAGCCTCCTCCTCCGCAAGCGACTAATTTGCCTTTGCTCCTATCTGTGAATTTGCAGCGGGCACTGAGGCCTCTACGTAGAACTCTTTGCGGCCAAAACTGGACTGTTCAAAGCACTCTGGCCCCATGTCTGTTAGCCTATTATTTATCAGCTCTGACATATTGAGATATCAACAAGTACACATGGGTAGGGATGACCCATGGTGCAGTGGTGGAGAGATGTCGGTGTTCACGTTCAGAGGGGAGGGTGGAAGAGAGCCTGATCATCTGCTGGTGGAAAGAAACTAATAAGTGGAGCAGATGTAGAAGGGGAAGAAAAGAGTGGGAAGAGAAAGAAAGGTAGTAACGGTGACTAAACTGAATGTGGAAAACGGAGCTAAGGAGTTCCAGGAGGCGTTGAGGGAGGAATATGACAACGTGAGAGGGCAGGCCCGGCGAGATGCGGAGGAAGAATGGGAGACGTCAAAGATGCGTTGTTGAGGTGCTCAAAAAATGCGTGAGGTGCGCGCCTGTGTGGGGGATTGCAGTAGGAAGGGCGGCAAGAGGAGGAACGAGGTCAAACTGGCGGTGGCACAGAAAATAAAAGCTCTTGAGGAGTGGTTGCAAGCGAGGTCGGTGGTTTCCTATGGCAATTTTAAATAAAAAATAAAGGAGGTAGAGCGGGTGGTGAGAAGAGTTAAAAGGGATGCTGATGCCAGGTGGGGCAGATGGTTGTGCCAGAATTTTGAGGAGAACGAAATGATATTCGTAAAAATATGAAGAGGGTGAGAAAGGAGGAATATGAGTAGACGCTGAAAGATGAAAACGGCCAGTTGTTGTTGGAGAGTGGTGTTGTACGGAAAAGGTGGGCCGAGTATTTTAATAAGTGGTTGAATGCCGAGGATGACAGAGAGGCTAACATTGTTGCTATGGACGGTGGTGCACGAATGCCGGGTTTTGGAAAGAGACTTGTTGTGGAAACATTTAGGGAAGAGGTGCAGCAGGCGGAAGAGGTGAGAAAAGCCAGGTAGGCCCCGGGTTTGGAAGGCTTTGCGACCGAGTGCCTAAAAGGTTTGGAGTAACGACTGTCGAATGAACGGTGAGGTTACTGAATCTGTGTTTTGTAGCGAGCGTGATGCCGATCGAGTGGCCCTGTTTGCATTGTTCCATTGTACAAGGGCAAAAGAGATTAACATGAATGCTGTAACACAAGAGATATCAATTTATCATGTGTTGTCGGTAATTCGTACGTATCAAAAGCGTATCAAAAGGGTTACAGACTGTACGAGTAGAGTATGACTTTAGGAGTGCTAGATGATGTGCCGATCAGATTTTTGCTAGGACAAGTCTGTGAGAAGTACCTTGTGGAGGGAAATTATGTGTTCTGGGTTTCGTATTTAGGAAAAGGCCTACGACATGGTTGCCGGGTAAACTATGTAGAGGATGATGCGTTTGAATGTAGTGGGTGGAAATCGGATTAAAGTAGTTCAGAGTTTCTTTGTTGACATCAGAGCATGTGTCAAAGTGGGGAGCAATGCGAGCGATTAGCTTACTGTGGAAGTGGTGAGACAAGGCTGCGTTATGTCTCCCTAGCTTTTCAATCTCAACATAGATGGAGTGGTCAGGGAGGTGGACGCAAGTGTATTGGGTCGTGACATGGAGCTGTTGGAAATGAATGGACGGAGTTGGCAGTAGAGCCAGTTACTGTTTGAGGATGATACGGCACTGGCGGCAAACTCAGAGAAGAGCTGTGTAGGCTAGTATCAGAGTTTGGTGTAGAGTATGTAAGAGGAGGAAGCTTCGCGTGAACGTGGGTAAAAGTAATGAAATGCTTGATGAAAGACGATGCGAACAGAATTAGTGTCATTCTAAATGGAGAGTTATTGGAGGAAGAGCAGTAGTTTGAGTATATGAGCTGCCATGTGGAGAACACTGAATTGGCGGAGTCTAAAGTGAAGTCGCGAGTGAAGGAAGGGTGTAAAGTGTTGGGTACACTGAAGTGTGTAATGATCTGTAAGACGTAGAGGATAGAAACAAAGAGGGTGTAGTTGTCCCAAATGTGCTCTACGAAGCTGAGACTTGGGAAGAACGAGAAGAAGAGAGAAGAAGATTGGATGTCTTCGAGAGGAAATGTTTGAGGTGCATGGTCAGTGTAACGCTGACAAACAGTATCAATAACGACGTGGTACGTGTATGAACGGGAATGGTGAAGAAATTAGAGAAGAGAGTTGATTTGCGGGTTAAAAGATGGTTCGGGCACAGGTGAGGTTGTATGAAGGGATATTGGTGAAAAAAAATGTTGGAGGCAGGAGCGAGTTGACGTTGGTCTAGAGTTAAACGGAAGTTTGGGTGGATGGATAGTGTAAACTCTATTAGTCACGCGTGGTGTTTAAAACCCTACATCAAACTAATACCCTCTCACATCTCTTCAATTTGTCATTATCTGAGACGACATGGTCTTGACTGGAAGTGGGCTTTAGTGTGGTACTGACCGCACGGGGAGGTTGTATTGACGAGAGCGCGCTCCGCCTAATACGACGCGAGGTGAACGTTCCAGTAAAACTTTTGTATAGGGCTTATTCATATTTCCTCATCAAGGTCTTATCGATTGACTATACTATAGGCAACAGAGATTCATGCTTCATGTGATGACTGAAGGTCAGTTACCTAGTCATAACTGTTAATCAGCAACTGGTCGATGAAAATTTGTGGTCTATAAAGACCTACAAAGGCGGCCACGCAGGACTCCGTCGAGACGTCTCATGGCCTGCCTAATAGGGTTAAGCAGGTGTTAGGATGCAGATACATGAGTTTGAGATATCGAGAGAGCGTGCAGTGAGTAGGCGTGAGTGGTGATTGGTTGTAAATGGATGATTGTGAAGGGCATCAACGAGATGCCCTTGGCATCTCGTTGAGAGACGGAATGGTCGAGGGTAGGGCCGGCGGTCGTCATGACGTAGCAGGGGCAAACCAGTCACACTGCCGGGCTCTGCTGCGACACTGACCTCGGACCGCCCTCGTGACACGGAGGGTGTGTTGCGGGCTCTTCCGGCCGGACCCTAGCTCAAAAGGGCTAAGTTTTGTGAGTGTATGAGATGAGTGTGAGGTGCGTCTTGCCGTCGATCACCCCCATTAGTGTAGGATTCGTCCTAGTGTCTTATTCTGTATCTGTACATATCAGTGCGCCTAACTGGCAGTTCCTATGTCATTTTGATGTTAGCCGTGTTCTAGGAATAGATCGAACCTCTCCCAAAAGTAATAAGAAACGTTGATGAAAAATACTCATTGAGACTTGCAAATAGTCTTGAACGCTCGATTTGTATAGGCAAGTGCACTATGCAGCTCGTCCCCATCATTCATTTGTGGTAGGACGTATGTGATAGCCACTTAATCCGTCTTTGTTTTAAGGTCCGAAATCAACGTGTTTTTTTTGTCGAAGGAATCATTTAACCTTGTCCGCTTCAGATCGTTGGTGCCTGAATGACAGATTATGAGAGTCTTCGGGCTGGAGACCTCTGTCTCTGTATGATCACTTCTGATTTTACTAAAGGTGACACCGGGATTGCAAGCCACATGCCTCTCTGTCCAACATCAATGAACAAATTGAACCCCCTGATGATGAACGATAAAGTAACCTCAGCCAAGAATCTTACTTTCACCGTCCATAAATGCTCCACCACCCAAACTCCTTCGCAGAACTGGGTCCCTCCGCATTATCCTTCTACAGGATGCCTCTGTATCTAGCTGTCAAGCAAGGATAACAAGCTCGCTTACTTTCACTAGTTTCTTCGTGTTTTCCAGTAGACATTTGCTACCAATCCCCATATCGGAACTCCCGTTTCTACTAAAGGTTGACGTAAAAACCTAACGGCACGTCTTCGTACTTACGAGATCCACGTGATCTTTCGACCTCGACCTCGACCTTGTGGGTCGAGGTCACTGCTAACGCAGCCTCCCGGTCTCTTCACTCACCTCATCCAAAACGCTGTCAGTCCTTCGATCTGACTCGCTGATGACGGATCGTAGCTGGTGCTCGAGGACGGATGCCTTTGCAGCCAGGTCCCCGCCATCTCCGTCATATTCTCCCCTCTACGAACCTCGTGCATCTTCACCCTCAATCTCGCAGAAATAACTCATAAGTCACTCCTCGTCCTTCTACTCGACCTCTCTGAAGACGTGCTTGGTCAGCTTGACGGCGCAGACCGAGCAGGGCAGACGAAGCGGCGGTATCCTATACACTGCATTGTCCAAGACTTCTAGTCGGCCTCCTCTTCTCGCAAGCCTAAACTGCCCGCGCTTGTTAGTTTACAATTTTTCTTCAATTCCTACGCCTATTTAATTAGCTATGTACTAATCAGCACGAACGCCAAATTAACACGACCACTGAACGATACCATTTACTCATGAAATGCAACTTTAAAGTTCGATAGAAGTCGCCAAAAATCCTATCTGATGCTTGACTTGCGTCTGTAAGAAGTGGTGTTGGAAAACGGAAAAATTCAAAGTAAGAATTCACTCAGTGAAGTAGTAGTAGTAATGGTAGGAATAGAACGGGCTGACGAGTCCACTGTAGCATTACTTCACTCAAGCATTTGCAGCATAACTAACTCATTCAAGACGATAATCAGCCCGCCCAGTCGATAGCTAGGCCAGCTTAGCTGATACGACCACTAGTCTAAATGATAACTAGCCCAGACCAGGTGATTACTAACCCACCCTAGATGGTGATTAGCCCAGCCTAAATGGTAACTAGCCCAGCCTTGATGTTAAATGGCCTAGTCAGGATTGTAGCCTGTCGAGTCCAGATGATAACTAGCACAACGTAGATGATAACTAGTCCAGACTAGATGATAGCTCGCTCAACCTATATGAAAGAGCCTGGATGATGACTAGTACTGTACAGATTTACCCCCCTGTACAGATTTACCCCCCTCGGTAAAAAGTTGAATACGCTCCTGGATACAGGACGTCTAAACGCATTTTGTTTGATTCGGTCAATGTAATAGATAGGAAGTATGTTATTTCTTAGTGTAACCGACTTGGTCGCTGAATATCTCGGACATTGTAATTGTAGGATAAGACAATTGCTCTTGTGGTCAAGTTAATTACTGTAGCTACATAAAGAACACCCGGGAGGGGGGGAGCAGGATAGGGGAGGAGGAAAGGGGAGAGGGGCAGTCACATAGGGACGACAAAACGAATTTTTTTATGTGGACAATGTAATTGTTGGAAAGAATGTTATTACTTTATGTACCCGACTTAGTCGCTCGGACGTTGTACTTGTAGGTTTATTTAGTTCTATTTGATTAATTACTTTTGGGGTGGCAAAAACGCAGATGGAAGCGTTTCCTGTAGTCCAACCGCAAATGGCAATTAGCTTGATCTCTTTTCGTCAAATGTCACACAAAGATCTTAGTCGAGATATGGTCCTCTCGGCGAATACAGTTTAGTTTTGCTTACGGTTGCGGCTTGCTTACGGTTACGGTTGGCTTACGGTGACGGTTGCTTACGGATGGACGGACGGGTTATATAGATGCACGTTATTAGATCTTGTTAACGCTATGTATATTTGTCTTGGATTTTTTTTACACGGTAGGAAGGTATGATATATATTATCATGTTTGTTATCGAACGACTCATTCGAATAGGAACTTTTACTGCTCAAACCTGATTTACTTAGGGTATTCGATGTAGTTATGCAAGATATGATGGTACATATTAAGGGTCCTTTTATATCGTATTCACACGCCCTTCTGTTATTTCAATGTTTTTTTATTGCTCGTAAGAAAAATGATGGTACATATTAGGACGGCTGTTAGAGCAGGATACATTTTAATATGGTTATTTTAAATCCTATTATATAGTTTCAAAAGCCTCCCGGTTATTTGAATGGTTTTATTGCTCACACATTCTTGTTATGTACGACTCATTTGAATAGAAACTTTTACTACTCAAACCTGATTCTTTAGGATATGCGTAATCGATGTAGTTATGAAAGAAATGGTGGCCTAATACATATTACCGTGGTGTGTTAGTGTAGGATACATTTGACTAGAAGCTTTTATAACGATTCTATCTAGTTTGCAATGGATATTGCCCATACATTTTGTTATGTATTCGATGTTGTTACCGTAGGATATCGGCCTCGACCGTTCTAATACGCAGATTAGGACATCTTTCTCTTCATAAGCGATAACCATAGTTTATACGTGGTATTTCATAGCACGACGATTAAGTCAGTTCCCTTTGATCTTCTCCTGTTTTCCAAACGCAAGTGGCCCTCGAGGACCTCTTTATCCATCAATGTCACATAAAGATCTTATCTCATCTTTTATCTCATCTCCCACCTCTTGAAGCATGCAGTAGGGTATACCTTTAATCACTTTGCCGCGTTCGGTAGAAATAGCGTTGATTCATTCTTTCATGAAGTAAGGTCTACCTTTAATCACTTGCCGTGCTAGGTAGGAATAGCATTTGATTCATTTGGACATGCATTAGGGTGTACCTTTAATCACTTGGCTTACGGGTGACTTATTCTGACGGATGCACGGGCACCTTTCGGATATACTGTACATTGACAGTTTTGACGTTATGCACATTTACAGGTTATAACATGTTCATGTGGACGTAATTTCGTCATTCAGTCTACTACATATGCCAAGGACGGCCTCACCCGGTTCACGCCTCTTACATGTTAAATCATCGAGATAGTAGCGTTTGTTTTCAAGTTTACTGAGTCAGTTTTTAATAGTGCGTTCAGTTCGAAGTTGGCATGCTTCTTCGTGAATGTTGTGTATGGTCTCAAAGTGTGTGTTGGTTTTCTGGGTATGGATGTCTCTGTATTGTTCATGTTTGGTTCTGGCTTGTGTCTAGTAATTGATACCCTTAGCAGCTGGTTTTGTACCCTCGGACTCGAGCAGCATACTGTAACACGTTGGTTGCAAGCAAATGATCTCACTCGGCTTAATATCTATCGCATTTTTTAATGCAAGGCAGGTGGTGTTGAAGTGTATTGTGATGCAAGGCATGTTGCATATATGCAATTTCTTCATTGTACAAGGGGTGTTTTGTGCGATAGTTCGAGAAGTCCATGTATTCAGGCAGAGACGATTACCGCATTTTCCGCCTCAATATCGGGCATACCTTTATACTGGACTAATATCAATCTCATTTTTAATGCACGGCAGGAGGCGTTGTATTGCAACTTCGTTACATGTCATGTTGCTAGTCAATCGAGTTAAATTTAGCTTTTTGTGAAGCAAGATTAATAAGATATATTTTCATTGATAATAGATTTTGACACATTTAAATGTAGTAGGGGATTAAACGGGTTTATCATTTATACGAAAACATAACTATTAACTCCGAAAATCGACACGAGCATCTTGGCGAAACATAAGTAAAGACTTCAACCTCCTTTTCTTGTGTTATCTTGATCCTTGGTATCAGTGCCAGCAATAGTTCTCACCTGGATCTGTCAGCTCATCATATTTGCGTAGGATTTATCATCTGGGTGTGTTTTTTCTCTGATCTATTGGGGTTTTAGACACTAGTTTGGTTCACATTTTAGATAAACAGCGACCTTTGGGAGAAGTGTATGCAACCCTCGCAATCCTATCCTTGTAAACAAAACTTTGTTTGTAGTCTTCAGCGAGCTTCTTTTTGACGCTAATTTTTTAAATACTGTTACATATTTATGACATCGAATTGTTTCTGGTTTGTTCTTATAACTGCCCACATTACCATTCATTTTATTCCCGCAGATTTCCGAAATATACCTAATTCTCCTAGCACTCAAATGTTTGAGACACGATTTTCTCTTCATGTTTCATTACCACCATATTTGAAACAGAGTCGGATATACATTTGATTTTATTGTGCAATTTTACACTTCTTATACTTGATACCTTTTCAAAACCTCATTTGATAATTCAGTTTCCGTCAACTATAGCAGGTTTTTCTTCACATGATATCTCCTCGGTAGCACTATCATTGTCACTAGTATCCATTCTCTTTAAAGGATCCCACGTTTTCTCTATTTTTTCATTATTTTCAATTTCGGTTAAGGTTAAGGTATACTTCCCCATTTCACCCGATCCCAATACGTTCCACGTTTGTTGTTACTGGCATCGCTCTTTCTTTTCTGCTCGCACCCTGTTGAGCGCCGTCTATATCAAAACTTTTGATACCCAGGTCCGGATTATCATGTTCAATGAATACACCCGTAGCATCCTTAGAGCTTGTATCTTTTCGTCCATTTTTTAGAGTATCATATTCAAGATATTGCTGTTTGTTGAGATGTTGCCAAAACCCGAACGTGGAGCTTGATTTGCTTAATTTCGTCTCCGCAGTGAAAATAACGCATACCCCAGCGTTTTCAATTATGGTGAAATATTTCAATAACAAACTAGGAGACATCCTTCCACAACACAAGCAAACCATTAACTAATTAAGTATAAATCTGATTTAAATTTTTATATTTACTTTAACATGAACATATACGGTTGTTACCGGCATATGGCGACATATGCCGGTATATGCCGATATAACGTATAGCGTATACACGGTTTGATACCGGTATATGGTGACATATGCCGGCATATGCTGGTATAATGTAGGCGTATTCACGGTTGATGTCGGCATATGCTGGTATAATGTAGGCGTATTCACGGTTGATGTCGTCATAATGTAGGCATTTACACACATTTTGTGCAAAAGGGTTACCATACACTGCCAGATACATTGAAACCTATGCAACCTAACAAAACCTCACCTATAGAACAACATTCCTTGCTTACAAGATGTTTATGTGGATCAGCTTCATAATATGTTAGATTAAAAGGTTTATTCATCCTCACCTAACCTAACCTATTGTATCCAAGAAATTAAGTATTTTTCAATCGACTTCTCATGCTTACATATGATTTTTTTTCAAGCGACTTTTCATGCCTACATATGATTTGCAAAAAAAGCCTGCAATCGCATTATAATAGCAAGCTGTATGCCGAGATTGGAGTCAGTGTTACGTGGAGAACAAGCGGAGACGGACGGATCATCCTCAAATAGACAACAATGAAGATTCAAGTAGCGAAAATAAGTTAACGTGTTTAGGAAGAAAAAATTATCCGAAGATGATATGAGTCGGATCGAACAAATATTGACTAGAGTTGAAACTACTAGTTATCTCAGAAGGGGTAAAACAAGAATCAAAAGAGTGGGAGATAAGATTCATATATGGATGAAGGGAAAAGGAAGTCGGCTTTGGGTAACTGACATCGACGGTTTTCAGTCGTATGTAACAAAGTTCAAAGGAAATAAGAAAGCAAATCTCGAAATTGATATAATCTGAGTGGAAAATCCTTATGACTGTAGTATAGCAGAGGTATTGGGAAACGGATTTTACCTAAAAACCAAAGAAAATTAGGAACGTATGCAAAAATTCCTCATTGATGAATAACAGAATGACAATGAATTTGTGAAGATTCGAATAATTAAGGTTCAAGAAAAAGATGAAATACATTTGTGGTCTCAAGGGCACGGAACAGCTTTTGGTATCCGCAACAAAGATATGGTGGATTATATGATGGATTTTGAGAGGAAACTGAAACATTGCGATGATGGGTATGGATGTCTATACGTGACCTGCTGTGATCGAAAAAAACGAGTTAGATGTCATTGATGATGTCAGCAAGATCTATAATTAATGCTAATAAAACTTTTATATCCTTTATCATTTGCTTATAATATCCTAAAACTCAGAGGTCAAGCGATGAATTGCATACATTGTGTCGGTCGTAGGTGACATCGAATTATCGAAGTCGCTAGAAGAATTAGTTTCGAGGGGTGCACACTACCCATAAACCTATCTCGGGTAAATGTTCTTTATGTGTGACAGAATGGTGAGATATAAATCAGAGTCCGATGAGATCATACTCAATCAAGATTGTGATTCTGTTGTGGAAGCATGGGGTATAGCTTGAGTCGTCGTTTGTTCGAAAGTAATGGGGTGATGGGGGTCTGTAAACTTTGAAAGAAATAAAAAAAAAGACTAAACATAAATCCACGAGTAATGTGTGGAGACAGTTGAAACGAATTCATCCTGAAGAGTATACAAATTATAGGAAAGAAAAAAGCTAATCAACTATAATGAAGTAAATGTGGTAGACCAAGTATGAGATGAAGTGTCCGTTTGTATGATGATGGAAACAAATATAAATTACTTGTAACATTCAATCCATCTAAGATTGAAAATCTCTCTTCTCTGATAACATATATGAGTCGAGATTGACCACGAAGAAGAAATAATTAGGTGCAAGTTTTATAAAGAACGGTGTGAAGGGGGTTCATATGTATATATCAATGACTGAAAACAGTACATAAGGTTAGGTTCGGTTCCGTACATAAGGTCAGGTTAGGTTAGGTTAGGTTTTCAATGGGTGTGAATAACATGTATAAGTCGTTTAGCATTGTATCAAATAAAAAAAATCAAGTATCATAGGAAAAAAATCTATAACATCCAAACAATGATGAAATAATACATGAAAACAGATGAGATTTGCTAGATCAAAATTGGGAGAGCGTATCAAAACTGCAAAGGATAGATCAAAATGTAGAGTCAAGTGGAGGTATTTGTGATGCATTGTATATATCAATGACTGAATACCGTACAAAAGTTAGGTTAGGTTAGGTTTTTGATGATTTACTAAATCAAAATTGGAAGTGTGTATCAAACTGCAAAAGATTGATCTAATATAGAGTCAGTGGAAATATTTGTTATGCATTAATCCTAAAACACTGAGAGAAAAAATCATATGTAAGCATGGAAAGTCGATTGAAAAATACGTAATTTCTCGAATACAATGGGATATGGGGGGATGAAGATGAATGGATCTTTTAACATAACATATCGTTAAGCTGATCCCCATTAAATATCTTGTAACAAAAGCAAGGGATGTTATTCTATAGGTTAGGTTAGGTTAGGTTGGCTAGGTATTAATGCATCTGGCAATGTATGGTAGCCCTTTTGCACAAAATGTGTGTAAATGCCTGCATTATGCCGACATCAACCTTGAATACGCCTACATTATACCAGCAAATGCCGACATCAACCGTGGATACGCTTACATTATACCAGCATATGCCGGCATGCGTCGCCATAGGCCGGTATCAAACCGTGAATACGCTATACGTTGTATCGGCATGTACCGGCTTATGTCGCAATATGCCGGTAACAACCATGTATGTTCATGTTAAAGTAATACAAAACTTGAAATCAGATTTATTCTCAGTTAGTTAATGATCTGCTTTTGTTGTAGAAGGATGTCACCTTGTTTGATATGGAAATATTTTACCAGAAAGGAAAATGTTGCGGTATGTGTTATTTGCACTGAGGAGATAAAATTAAGCGAATCAAGCTCCACGATCGGGTTTTGGCAACATCTCATAGGACAGCATCATCTTGAATTTGATTCTCTTAAAAATTGTCAAAAAGATACAAGCTCTAAGGTTTCTACGGGTGTATTGATAGAACATGATAATCTGGACCTGGGTATCAAAAATAATGATATAGACAGCGCTCAACAGGGTGCGAGCAGAAAGGAAAGAGCGATGCCAGTACCAACAAAACGTGGAACGAATAAAGATCGGGTGAAATGGGGGGAGTATACCCAAACCATAGCCGAAATTGAAAATAATGAAAATAAGTGGAAAACGTGGGATACTTTGGGTGGAATGGATACCAGTGACAGTGATAGTGGTACCGAGGAGATGTCATGGGATAAAAACCTGCTAAAGTTGACGGAAACCGAATTATCGAAAGGCGTAATGAAAGGGTATCAAGTATAAGAAGGGTAAAATTGACCAATAAAATCACATGTATATATGACTTTGTTTCAAATATGTTGGTAATGAAACATGAGGAGAGAAAATCATGTCTCAAACGTTTGAGTGCTAGAAGAAGTAGGTATATTTCGGATACCTGCGGGAATATAATGAATGGTAATATGGGCAATACAAAGAACAAACCTGAAACGATTCGATGTCATAAACATGTAACAGTAATTTTAAAATTAGCGTCGAGGAAAAGCTCGCTGAAGACTACAAACAAAGTTTTGGTTACAAGGATAGGATGGCTAGAGTTGCATACACTTCTCCCAAAGGTCGCCGTTTATTTAAAATGTGTACCAAAAGCGTTAGTCTAGAACCCCAATAGATCAGAGAAAAAAACACACCCATACAATAAGTCCTACGCCAATATGATGAGCTGACAGATCCTGGTGAGAACTATTGCTCAACATCGATAAAGAATCCGCGGAGTGGCATGGATACTAAGGATCAAGATAACACCAGAAAGGGAGGTCCAAGTCGTCACTTATGTTTCACCAAGATGCTCGTGTCGATTTTCGGAGTGAATAGTTATGTTTTCGTAATAATGATAATCCCATGTAATCCCCTACTATATTTGAATGTGTCAAAATCTGTTATCAATAAAAATATATAATATGTATCTTTGTTTACAATATCCTAAATTTAACTCGCATGACTAGCATTGAATGTATATATGCAATATGGTATGCAACGAAGTCGCAATACAACGCCTCTTGCCTTGCTTTGAAAATGCTATAGATAATAGTCCAGTTTAAGGTATGCCCCGACATTGAGGCGGAAATGCGGTGATCGTCTCTGCCTGAATACATGGACTTCTCCAACTATCGCACAAAACACCCCTTGTACGATGAAGAAATTGCAGATATGCAACATGCCTTGCATCACAATACACTACAACACCACCTGCCTTGCATTAAAAAATGCGATAGATATTAAGCCGAGTGAGATCATTTGCTTGCAACCAACGTGTTACAGTATGCTGCTCGAGTCCGAGGGTACAAAATCAGCTGCTAAGGGTATCAATTACTAGACACAAGCCGGATCCAAACATGAACAATACAGAGACATCCATACCCAGAAAACCTGCACACACTTTGAGACTATACAGAACATTCGCGTAGAAGCAGGCCAACTTCAATCTAAACGCACTGTTGAAAACTGACTCAGTAAACTTGAAAACAAACGCTACTATCTCGATGATTTAACATGTAAGAGGCGTGAACCGGGTGAGACCGTCCTTGACATACGTAGTAGAGTGAATGACAAAAGTACGTCTACATGAACATGTTATAACCTGTAAATGTTCATAACGTCAAAACTGCCAATGTATATCCGAAAGGTGCCCGTGCATCCGTCAGAATGAGTCACCTGTAAGCTAAGGGATTAAAGGTACACCCTAAGGCATGTCCAAATGAAACAAATGCTATTCCTACCGAGCACGGCAAGTGATTAAAGGTAGACCGAATGAATCAACGCTATTTCTACCGAACGCGGCAAAGTGATTCAAGGTATACAGTACTGAATGCCCCGAGGGGTGCGAGATGAGATAAGAGATGAGATAAGATCTTTATGTGACATTGATGGTAATATGTGACATTGATGGTAATATGGTAATATGAATTAGGCTACCATTTCTTGCATAACTACATCGATTACGCATATCCTAAAATATCAGGTTTGAGTAGTAAAAGTTTCTTTCAAATGAGTCACACATAACAAAAATGTGCTAGCAATAAAACCATTGAAATAATAGGGGGGCCTGTGAAACTATATAATACGATATAAAATAACCCAATTAAAATTTATCCTACTCTAACAGTCGTCCTAATATGTACCATCATTTTTCTTGCATAACTACATCAATAACTATCACCACACATAAAAAAATGTTCGAGCAATGAAAACCCATTGAATTAACAGGAGGGCCGCTGAAAGTATATAATACGATTCAAAAGGACTCTATTGAAATGTATCCTACACTAATGGATCTCCTAATATGTTCCATATTTTCTTGCATAACTATATTGAATACCCTACATAAATAAGGTTTGAGAAGTAAAAGCTTCTATTAAAATTAGTCGTTCAATAACAAACATGGTATTTTGTATCACACACTCTTACCGTGCGAAAAGAATCCGATATAATTATACATAGCGTTGACAATACCTAATAACGTGCATCTATATAACCCGTCCGTACGTCCGTAAGTAACCGTAATCGTAAGCCGACAGTAACCGTAAGCAAAACGAAACCGTATTCTCCGAGAGGACCATATCTCGAGATGAGATCTTTGTGTGACATTTGACGGAAATAGATCATCAAGCTAATTGCCACTTGCGGTTGGACTACAGGAGACGCTTCCATTCGCGTTTTGGCCACCCCAAAAGTAATTAACCAGAGTAGAACTAAATAAACCTACAAGTACAACGTCCGAGCGACTAGGTCGGAGACATAGAGTAATAGCATACTTGCGACTGACCCCCTCCCCTAACCTCCTCCCCTATCCTGCCCCCCCCCCCTCCCGGGTGTTTTATAAGTAGCTACAGTAATTAACTTGACCACAAGAGCAATTGTCTTAACCTCCAAGTGCAATGTTCTAGATATACAGCGACTAAGTCAGTTACACTAAGAAATAACATATTTCCTATCCATTACATTGACCGAATCAAAAAATTTGCGTTTAGGTGCCCTGTATTAAGGAGCGCATCCAACTTTTTTGCCGAGGGCGGATGGGGGGGGGGG
>SDVV010008339.1:0-17252 GCA_016164225.1 Gammarus roeselii | reverse complement strand
CAAGTCCCTCAGGATCCCGAAACCCTCGTGTCTCCGAGACCCCTGGTCTTCGGGGACCCGATCCATCCACCCCAATCCTCCTGGTCTCCCAAGTCCCTTGGGATCCCGAAACCCTTGAATCCCCGAAATCCCTGGGTCCCCCGAGTCCCGCGGGTCCCACGAGTACCCCCTATTCCCGGGTCAACTAGTTCGTCTCGACTCGTCGCCTCGCCTCGTGTCCTCCACGCACAGTGCCATTCAATACTTCCACTCATTAAGATCAACATTATTTCACCATTTAGCCATCAGAACGCCTAGCTGCGCTCGGATATTTATTAGGCGCCCGGGAGAGCGCAAATTTTCCCACCGTAGGGTGGACTAGACTAACTAACACACCGCTTAGTCGGGCGTCTAACGATCCATAATTTAATAACTAACCCAAAATTTATCGTCATTAAAAAAAGGGCACAGATAAACTATAGAGCCCACGAAATAAGAAATACTAAAATACTAAAATAAAGTGATAAAGATCTATAAAATGAATAATCATCCATCCACCCCAAAAAATGGGTCGATGCCGGGCCGGCTTAGGGCCACGACGTCGATCCCCGTAACGTAGCCTCGAGCGCTGCCTCATGGCAATCGCTGTGGACCAGCAGACTCCCGCCAATCTTAGACTAACATCAATGTGCCAATTCTCGAAGTTGTCCCCCGCCCTCCCTCACCATACCAATAAAAAGGAAGCCAATACTAAGTGAACTTGCAATGTAAAATATTTATACTAAGAGGTTCACCGACAAAAAACACTTCAATTTCTAATTTTAACCAACACTGCCTTTACTATAACACAACTGAAAAACATACCTCCTCTCGTTGGCCCAGTAGTAAGGCTTGACCCTCTAGCCTAACCTCGCCCACCGCGGGCTATACACTTTTTTCCATACCATCCCAGAGGAGTTTCAATTTATGTTATCTTATTTCCCTCGTGAACGGTCTCTCGCTCACCACAAAGTTGGTTAGGTTGTTCACATCCAGAACGTCAACACAAAAACTGCGGCCAAACGAGTTTCCACCCACTTCTTAACGAATCAGTCAAAACTGACATACGATGCTGATCAGCGCGGTATACTGAACTTAAATACTGATGTATCTTATGTATAGTATCACCTCTACAAGAACATTTGGACACAAAACTATTTTTATCATTCATTCGGACAGGATTAAATTGTGTATTGATCACGTCACATCTTGTTCCATGTTCTCGCGCACGTTAGCTTTGATGAACCTTGACTTTTTGGGGCCACAAATATGAGCTCATATGGGAGACGCCGGTGAACTTTGCCGTGTTGCCATCTCGACCCAATATGATTTCAATGCAAGGGAAACCCCCTTTGACGAGTTGGGTGACGCAGGTGAACCTGAATAATAAAAGGCGGGATGCTCAGTACTCTACCTCAGTTCCTTGTCTCGCGACTCGGTGCTTCGAATTGGCCAATGATGGACGATACGCGGACACCTCCGACGCTCCGGCCTCGATAGTCTTCAACCACTTGCGTCGCTACCAGCACTAACCTCGTTGTCAGGCGTTCAACCATTAAGCACTTATGTCTTGGCAACAAGCAAAACGACAAGAACTACAGTAACCAATTCGTGTTACATATCACTTAGCTGAAAACAATACCGAAAAAGTAATCCCTATGGAGTTCATATTCAGTTAAAGTCTTCAGAGAGAGGAGCCTCTAAATTTGTTATGTTGTGTGCGCAAAACATTTTATCTCTAATCAATATGCTGAGCTCTAGAAAACATAGCAAGTCAACTTATGCTCTCATCGTAGATATACACCTTCATATCGTTTTACCTGTTAGATACAGTTACAGACAGAGGCAAGGTCAACTCTTGCTATCGGTCATCCCCGTTCGACAGTAGGCCGCACGCACCCCACACCCTTCTCGTGTAATCACACGCGTACCAAAACTTAGTCTTTAAGCTCTGAAGAGTGCAAGCCCATCAACACACACTACGGATCAGGAATGACGTGCAAGTTCCATGTCAGCAGCAAGACAGACAGCTTTCACAGGATTACACCCGCTGCGTCCTAGTTGCCGTGCTCTCCACCACCAGCATCCTTCCCGTTTCTCAATGAGGTACATGGATACGTCAAAACTCATATATTCACTATCGTATTCCACTCACTCCTATCCATTACACGCTCTCTCGCTACCTCTACACAGATGTCACTCCGCCATAAAGGCTGTTTCAGCCCATTCATACGACCAAACTTCGGTCTTCTTCTAGACCTACAACCACTCACCTCAGCTTCCATCACCCTGTTCTCTATTCTCGCATCATCCTTCCTCATCATGTGTCCGAAACACCTCAGAACACGTAAATCCACTCTGGCCTCCAACTTCTTCACTATCCCCGTTCTGATTCAAACAATATAATTATTTATCCCATCTCTAATCGTCTTAAAGGTGCACTAGATTTTGCGTCATCGAATTTCTGTTTACATTTCATATCGGTGGAATAGGGTCCGTTTAATAACATGGTAGTCATTTGAAGGGTCAAAAGAGTCTAATATATATTCTGGAGCGTATTAACAGTTATCATCTGAAGAAAGTGCACGAAAGACCTGTGTTTTGAAGAAGAAGAATATTTTGCCATTCTGCTTGTGTGAACACGTTCTAGTACTATTAATAATCAGCGCCAATTCTCTGAGCTGGTCAGTTTCCATTGAACGGGTGATTGTTGGTATACAATAGTTTAACTCCATAACCATGTATAAATCTCGCTAATTCACGTGATCGTTAAATTACTTGGATCTGCGGTCACATTCAGGCAAGGCTCCTTGGTTTGAAGGCAAGGCTCCTTGATTTGAAGGCAAGGCTCCTTGATTTGAAGGCAAGGCTCCTTGATTTGAAGGCAAGGCTCCTTGATTTGAAGGCAAGGCTCCTTGATTTGAAGGCAAGGCTCCTTGGTTTGCTGGCAGTGTATCCTTGGTTAGAAGACGAGGCTGCTGAACATGAACGCATCTGCGTGACAAATTGACTGAACTCTTCTTGGTCCGGAAAATTAGATTCCTTAGGATATTTTTCAATCGTTTTTTTCTACAGAGTGCTTTCTGAAAAAGTATTAACATATTGTTTTACATTAACATCAACCTAACAAAACGAAATGGTGAAAATTTCGAAGTCATGTGCACATTTAAACATTCGATCTCTAAACATTCAGCCATCTACTCTCTTCCGTTTTCGGCCTTTACGTCTCAGCCAAGTAGAGCCCAATTGGGACAACTACTGCCTCATACAACTCCCTCTCTGCTTCCATACCCAATATTCCACAGCTAATTGCTTTTTATATCGCACCCAACATTACAAACCCTTCCTTCACTCCAGATTTCATTTCAATTTCCACTAGTCCAGTTTTCTCCAGAACAGAGCCCAGGTACTTGAAACATTGAGCTTCGTTCAATAACTTTGTATTCAGGCGCAGTTAAAAAAAAATGGATTCAATAACTGTGAGAATGTTTATCGATTCATAATATAATTCACTTCAGCTGACCTATAGCGAGTTGTATTGCGCTACCACACATTTATTCATGCAGATAATATTAATTAAACAAGTGTGGACGATAATGTAGTCAAAAACAAGTCCCTCTTTAAACATCCCTCAACATCAACCCCACTCATTTTGCTTTTGTTAGTCCTCCTCGTATTTCGTACAAGTGTACCGTACCAACATTTATGAGAAACTCTGTACAATTGTCCAAATGAACGTGGGGTAAAGTTGACCCATTCCATCCAGACGGCCCGAGCGGTGGTGCGTATAGCGTCGCTTAATTCGTGACCGTTAAACATTAATAATTAAACGCTAACATTTGGTACATCTGCAACATCGGCACCGTTTACTAAGAGAAAAATCATACACAGTTTGTCACTTGCTTCCAATACACGGCCCATGATGGCGCCACCAAGAGCTCTATTGCTTGGCTGAATACTGTGTGTTAGAGTAGCATGGTAACTCATTTGACAAACAAGTGTTGAAAGAATCAATCAAGTTACTAGCTAACGAGGCTTGCTCGTATTCATGCATGGAGATGAGGAGGAGGATTTCATATCGTGTGGCTGCAGTCTGTGATGGTGTCACCGTCATCACAGATGTCTGAGATACCATTGCAACAGTATAGGTCTGACTGCCTGCCGCGCAATCATCACCCCGGAGTAAACAGCTGTGCCTCTCAGCTGATGCTCTCAGGTGTACCTCCTTACCCGCCCTTGACCTTGTCCCGAATCACATATCTTCCCCAGGCCACGCCTCTCACCGGCCAAACCAGACCAAGACGGTCTAGCCGTAGTCACCTACCTAAAAAAAGGTGACTATGTTGCTCGCACTCCACTCGAGAGTCTCGTGCTCATTAGTGCGGGAAATTGTATACTTTACGCGAGAGAATTGTTTTACAGATCCAGTTTAGATATATAGCCTATGAAGAGGTGTGCGGTACACTTTTCGATCTCAGATCCCTGACCTCATTCCGGTAAACGCAGGTGTAACGTAGTCCGGTAACCAAATCTTTGACAGTATCACGAGGGTAAAATTGCGTTCACTGGTAAACTGTGCTTGTAGTGTTACACGCTATAACACTGTCAGCTACTAAGGTACAGCAAGCAAACACATTTCTCCCACGTAATATTCTAAACCAGTTAACTTGAAGGCCTCCTCACTGTTGAGGTGTGTGTGGTATGGAAGGGATAAGGGCCAAAAATATAGCTGAAGAAAAGGCACAACCTGTGATGTTGCAGCTGACCTTGTGTCGGAACTGCATCTTAGTGTCGGGGCGTCGACGTTCATGTCCTTGAGCTGGCCTAGCGATAGCACTAAACCTTCGAATTTAGGCCAGTTCCGTGAGACATTCACATCCCCATCTCGGTCAATGATACACGGATCAGATTAATGCAGCATGTAAGCCCGACAGAATGTTTCAAAGATACGTTAATATAACTCGACCACAAATCTTGAGTCATTCCGTCTCCCGCCGTAACGCTTGCAAATTTGGCCGAAAAAATGTGATAATTACATTTTACACCATGTATGTAGCAAATGGATTATTTCTCAAAGGTGCACTAGACTTTGAAACTTTCACCACTTCGTTTTGGTATGTTAGTGTTTGTGTTAAACAATCTGTAATTACTTTTCCAGATAGCGCGCTGTAGAAAAAAAAATATATCACGAAAAAAACTCATTTTCCCGACCAAGAAGAATTCAGTCAATTTGTCACGCCGACGCTTTCAAGTTCAACAGCTGAATGCTACCGCTGATCCAAGTAATTTAACGATCACGTGAATGAGCGAAATTGTTATATTGTTTGGAAGGCAAACTATCGTATACCAACAATCACCTGTTCTATGGAAGTTCACCAGCTCGGAGAGTTGGCGCTGTGTAGTAATAAATTAGATTAGAATAGGAAGATGAGACGAGCACGGGTGCTCATGTCAAGTTGTCTCCTTGAAAGAAGTGAAAGATGAATGGGGGATAGTCAACTATGCTATAGAAATTCACGCATACATTCTGAAAAAGAAGGTTGTAAGGATAGAAAGGAGAGAAACCACAACTACCATCACCACCATACTAGTTACTACCCTACTACTACCAGAGGCATTGCAGCCCAGGAGAAAAAAAGGTCGTGAGTCAGATTGACTTGTTCAGAAACGGGACGATTAAGATGAGAAGTGAAGTATTTAGAAGGCGGTCTCATCTCAGACGGTCGAGCAGAGACGGCCAAGCCCATACGCTCAGCGGACTGACACTTTTCCCCGAGCGCATGCCTGTCGGTTTGCCCCTGAGGTTGGGTCAGACGGACTCCAACTAGGTATTGAGTCTACTTCAAAGGAGCATATGGGAATTAAATTTCGGCAAGTATGTGCACATTTAAGAGAGCAACACACCCAGTTGCCTGGGTAGTGGTCCTCCCCATGTTCTCAGAAGATTAAGTCTTCTGTACGCAAGTGGTTCCTTGAAGGCTGTCGCAAGGGCAGGATAGACCTGCCCTTGGCTGATCTAGAGTCTAGGTCGAAATTGTAAATAAATGTCGTGAAATTAAGATAAGGGCTAATCAGGAGAGCTCCACGCCCAGTTTCCTGAGAGTGGTTCTCCCTAGTGGTTGGTCCTACAAGAGCATTGCAAATTTCATGTTAGACGTCAGAAGGATTTCAGCAACAAAAAAAAGGGAATTGCACGTGGCATCTCCTGAGTTAAGTCAAATAAGTTTGTCGAATAGTATTCGCAGAAGTTAGTCAAAATGCAAAAGAACAATATTTAAATTTTAGTCAAGAGAAGCAAATATTTTTAAATTTTTACAAGCATATATGTAGAATTTAATCCGAAGTAAAGCAATAAATCTATATTTAAATTGATACTTTGTCAAGGAACCTGCGATAATATTTTTTTTCTGCAGGTTCCTTGAAGGATGACGCACTTCAAGGTGAGAGTCAGAGTGACGTCTCCTAGGAAAGAGTTGCTCGTGGCAACTCCTGGGTTTAGTCAAGAAGAACACGAGTATTATAAATATTGAAAACCGGGTATTATTGCAAGTTTCAGTCTTAGAATGACACGAGTATCAAAATTTGAAGTTATGTCGAATCGAGTTCAGTCAGAGGAAACAAAGGATTTTAAATTCCTCATAAAGTATCGTAAAATTCACTCGAAGAGCAAAAAATATTTTTAAATTTTGAAATCGTCTCGAAATCGAGTTTAGTAGAAAAAAATCAGGAGTATTGTATATTTTGAAGAACAGTTATCGCAGATTTTAGTCCCAAGAAGCAAAAAAATGGTATTTAAATTTTGAAATGGGCTTCAATGTCTGTGGAGAAGGTGTTAGTAGGCAAGCGTCGCTCAGCCCTATGCTGCAACAGGTCTCTCCCGGATCTATGCTACAGGCGAGAGAGAAGATGGTTAGATCATCCACACTGTACAGAGGAAATTTAAAGGTGAGATGCCGGAGGGGTATCTCCAAATTAATAATATTGCAAGTGCATGAAGTGCATTTAGCATTTATTTCAAATAGAGATGCCAGAAGGATCTCTCCAAGATACAGCGCATATTTATTTCAGCGAAGATGACTGAGGGGCCTCATATCTTCTAAGCGGAGATGCTTCGCTATTATTTATTGTCAACATCAATCTTTTTCTTTTTTCTTTTTCCCTCCTGACACGAAGGGAAGAAGAGAAGAAAAAGAGTAGCATCCTGTCGACAGTATTAACAGATGGATGTTAACCCCATTTCTCTCCTTTCTTTCATCTCCCACAGGAAGGGTAGACAAGTAAGGAGAAAAATACCACGGTGTTGGAAAGGTCCCTCCGTAGGAAGATACTCATCGCCTCAACAATGTATGATATCTGTTGAATCTATGTCGTACTATAGAGTTGAGCAAGATCTCCTCCTGGTGCGGGTTCGATTTCCGCATATCATGGGGGTGTGGGGTTGAGTTGACGTTGCGGCTCATCGGTAAGCGTCGCTGGGTCGCCGACAAACATCACCTGCACAAGTTTGTCAAAACTACGTCGTACAATAGAAGTGAGCAACGCTCTTCTCCTGGTGCGCTTTGATTTTCACATAGCGTGGGATGTGTGAGCGACTCGGTGATGCGGATCATCGGCAAGCGCCGCTGATCTGCATCTATCTATCTTTCCTAATTTTTCTTCTTTATTTTCTCTCTCGCAGGGAGGGTAGGAAAGTGAAAAGAAAAAAACAATCGTGTCGGCAAGGTCTCTTCATAGGAAATTACTCATTGCCTAAACAAAGGATGATATCTGTCGAAGCTACGTCGAACCATTGAATTGAGCAAAGCTCTCGTCCTGGTGCGGGTTCGATTTTCGCATATCATGGGGTGTGGCGATGGGGATGAGTCACCGGCCAGACTTCACCCGCACAAGTTTGCAGTTGTTGTCTATCTCTCTCCATTTTTTCCTTTCTTTCCTCTCCCACGGGGGGGGGAGGAAAATTAAAGGATTAAATTAAAATTAAACCCCTTCAACAACGGATGATACCCGTTGAATCTAGGCCGTATCACAGAGTTGAGCAGAAGTTCTCCTCTTGGTGCGGGTTTGATTTTTGTATATCATGGGGTGTGGTGGTGAATGCTGTCACCGTATCGCATAAAAATAATTAAAATAAAGACTAAAAATATATACTATCTCTCCAAGTATTCACCGCCGCATCGAGTTGAGCAAGCTCTCCTTTTATGCGGTTTCGATTCTTCAGATACCATAGTCCCTCATCTGCTTATCACACTTGGGGGACAGCGACGGCCTCGCAGTACCGGTGGCACTGGCATGGGCTTAGGGGTGGACGAGAGTCGCCGTAACACCTCTCACCCGGTGATTTCCTGTACGAATGATCGCTGCAGAGATATTATCAGTCTGTCTGTACTTGCCATGCAGTATTATCAGTCTATCTGTACTTGCAATGTTAATGGTAGAAAGCGTTACGTTCCGATATGGAGTTTTTCAGACGCTTGAGTTGGTTAGCAATAGGAATCCTTACATTGTCACTGATAATGAAAATATGAGTAATATATAACTACTACTACTACCAGCGACATGCTATTATTGTTACTAATAATGGATTTTTCAGTAGTAATAGCTTCAATTGTGAAGAGAGCCGAGTCATGCTCCTTCCCTATATCCCTATAATTATAGTCTCTGACAAATTATAGCATCGACAGCTCCTAGGGAAGTCGTGTCGTTACGTAGCCCAGTGCTTGACGAGTGCGTTTTTGAACGCATTCACGTATTCAGAGCTCACTACCGCGGCTGGTAAGTTGTTCCGAGCCCGTGAGATTGTGATCGGAACAAAGTGTTGCGCTATAGTCGTAGCGAAACTTTTTCCCACAAGTTTCGCAACGTTGTTTCGGGTAGGAATGTTGTGGTCCCTGTCAAAAAGGCCGACAGGGCTCACGTTGTTGAATCCCTTCAGATATTTAAAGGTTTCAATGAGCTTGCCCATTAGCCTTCGTTGCTCGAGGGTGATGAGGCTAAGCTCTTCAAGCCTATTATCGTAGCTGTAGTATCGTAGCTGCGGGATGAGCTTAGTAGCACGATGCTGGATTTGTTCCAGTTTGGCTATGTCCCCCCTCATGTGTGGAGACCAGAATTGGACTGCATGCTCAAGGTGGAGACGGACGAGGGACGTGTACAACGCCAATACAATGTCCTTCGTTTTGCAGAGGAAGTTACGGGAGATGTAGCCAAGGTCACGATTAGCTATCCTGTAACTTTTTTCGACCTACGCGCCCCATATTAAATCTTTCGAGATTTGGACGCCCAAGTCTCTTTGCTACTCAACAGTTGCTAGATCGCTTCCTGCCATCATGTGGTTGAAGTTGACATTGCGACACGCCATGTGCATAACCGTACATTTTGGCAGCATTGAAGGGTATCTGACCACGCTTTCGACCATTGGACGAGTTTTTAGAGATCTTGTTGAATCTCAACTCTGTCTCCCTCCCTCCATGCTGCATGGCAGAGCTTCGTGAGGCGGCAAACTTTGACACCTTGGACAGAAGCCCCGCATCCATGTCGTTTACATAGATGAGGAAGAGGATGGGACCCAGGACACTACCTTGCGGCACCCCGGAGGTAACAAAGGCCCACTCTGGCAAAGCCTGGCCGATGCTGACTCTTTGCTTACGTCCTGTTAGCCAGGCACGCAGCCAGCGAAGTACGTTGCCACTGATGCCGAGCTCAGAAACTTTGTGTAACAGTCTCCTATGCGGTCCCTTGTCGAAGGTTTTTGGAAGTCTAGGTAAATGACATCTACTGCCTTGCGGCGGTCGTACACGTTGATCACCTCATTGAAAAAGTCCAGCAGATTCGTCAGACAACTCCTCTTACGGCGGAAGCCGTGTTGAGTGTCATGAATGAGTCCGTTGTCTTCCAGATGATCGACGAGATGATTTCGTATCAATCGCTCGATGGCTTTGCACACGATCGACGTCAAGCTGATCGGTCGATAGTTGCTGGGCGATTGCCGGTCACCTTTCTTGAAGATTGCTGTACCGTTAGCAACTCTCCAGTCTTCGGGGACCTCGCCACTCGTCATCGATAAGTTGTAGACGTGGGTCGAGAATCCGCCAATTGTTCTCGAGTTTCCTCAAAAACTCTTGGGTAGAGTCCATCGGGACCAATCGATTTATAAATGTCCAGTCCCTCAAGTTGTTTGACAACTCCCTCTCTCGTGAACACAATGTCGTTGAGGCTGACTTCCCCAGCATAAACAGTATCACGTTCGTAGCCGGGGCCCTCAACTTTGAACACTGAGCAGAAGAAGCTATTCAAGACAATGGCAATGTCCTCAGGTGACATTCTGAGAACACATTCTTCATCCATTAGGAGACCACCTAAATTCCTAGCAATTTTACACTCGTTGACGTAGCGATAGAAATCCTATGGGTTCTCTTTGGCGTTACCCGCAATGTTTTTCTCTTTCGTACGCTTAGAGGATTGGACTAACCTAGTGGTTGCCCTACACGCCAGGCGATGCAGTTCTGCCGCCTCTGCGGTGTTATCCCTCAGTCGTTGCGCATTTAGTCTATCGCGACGATTCAAGGCTCTTGCAATATCAACGTTCCACCAAGGGGGCCGGATCCATTGAGCGGGACAATTGCCCCCAAGAGTATACATTGGCCGCTGGTTGAGCGAACTCTCTCATTGAGGATGCGGCAGCAAGCGTCCACCGTACCTTCTATGAGTTGTTCGATTAAGTTAAGCGCACTTAGTTGATCTTTCATCCCCTGGAAGTCTGCTGGCGCAAAATTGGGGCGGCGTATAGCTCCCTGGGGGGCTGGATGAGGCCCTTTGATGGTGAATTCTACCGCGTTGTGGTCAGCCCCTGCCAGTTTGTTGCCAACTAGGATGTCAC
This sequence comes from Gammarus roeselii, assembly GCA_016164225.1. Lineage (NCBI taxonomy): Eukaryota > Metazoa > Arthropoda > Malacostraca > Amphipoda > Gammaridae > Gammarus > Gammarus roeselii. The sequence goes on along the minus strand of SDVV010008339.1, from coordinate 6,358 downwards.
CGACCAAGCGCTCCTCAGTTGACATGACTAGGTCCAGTCTGTTGTGTCCCCGGGTTGCCATTATTGGCGATAAACTCCGTTAGTTTATTGCCTGGAGCCTGTGGAGCTAGGCTCACCCAGTCAATATAAGGAAGATTGAAGTCACCAAAGATGATAGACTCGTGATTATTTGAGACTATTTCTTCCAGCTTCTCATAGAGCTGGGCATTTTGTTCCTCAAGGGTGTGATTGTTGCGGTACACCAATGCCAGCTTCAATGTCGCATGGGCCACTTTGATTTCTGCGTTGAGTATTTCGCAAGGAACTGTGGCAAGCGTTACACTAAGAAATGGATGCAGTATCTCTTTTGTGTACAGCACGGACCCGCCCCCTCGTTTACTAGGGGCGGGTTTGTCCACGCTGAACATTTTCTAGCCTGGTAGCATTTTCTGTGCTGCCAGGTTTCTACTCTGGAGATCGAACCATGTTTCGTTTATGCCAATGACATCAAACGAGTACAGGGACGCTAGTCCCCACAGTTTGTCGAACTTGAGGTTATAGGACTGTGCGTTCCAGAAGAAGACCTTAAGACTGTGAACATCTCGGTCTTCGACTTCATCGTTGGGGGGGTCTCAACTTGACGGCTATGGACCAGGATCTCGACCATCCCAAGATTTGTCTTCTTGTGAGCCCTGTAACGCATCAACCGTGCCCGCAGCTTCTTCCTCCTGGAGCGACCGATCGATCATCGCTCCCGTCGGAAAATTTGCTGCGGGCACAGGACCCTCTAGGCAGGATTCCCTGCGGCTAAAACTGGTCCGTTTAAAGCACGCTGGACCCCTATCTTTTGAGCATAGTATTTCTTAGCGCTTAAGTGGAGTAGTCTGCCAAGTCGAGCATTTCCTACATCATTCAGGTGTAGGACGTTTCTTAGGAAAAGATCGGACCTCTCCCGAAAGTCATCAAACAAGTTGATGAAGGGTACTCCACTGGACTCGCAAATGGTCTCAAGGGCTCGATTTGTAAAGGTTAACTTGCTATACAGCTCGTCATTATCGTTCATCCGCGGTAAGATGGATGTGATGGCCACTCGATCCGTTTTCGCCTTGAGGTTAGAAATCATCTGCCTCTACTTGGCTAACAGATCTTCCTACCTTGTCCTTCTAAGATCATTAGTGCCTACATGGCATATTAGGAGTGTCTCCCGGCTGGAAACTTCAACCTTTGCAAGGACACCTCTGATCTTCTCAATCGTGGCACCGGGCTTGCAAATAACCCGCCTCTCTGTCTTACGCCTATGAGCAAATTCAACCGCCTGGTGTGGGACGATAGAGTCTCCAAAAACAAGTGTCTTAATTTCGCGGTCCAGGTTTGAGGACTTCTCAAAAGTGTTCCGCGTTGGCACCACAAACGCTGGCCAGTTCTGGACCTGTTGGACTCCATCCGAATCTACGCCGCTTCGTCGAGGTTGGGTGCGGTTTCGATCCGCGGATGTCTTGGTCCGAGATATCTGCTTAGTCCCGGTTTTCAGTTTCCAGGCAGCCGATGACCTCTTGGCCTGACGGGAAGTAGGTACCCCGGGTTTAGGTATAAGGGTGGAAGCGATTTGAGAGCTCACATCCAAAACTGGTAGCCCTGATATGGGTTTAGGGGTGGATGCGTGCTGCCGTTGCAGACTCTTACCCAGGACGTCATGGTAGGAAGTCAGAGCAAAACCACCAAGAGTCCTCGGCGATCGAACTGGGTCCCCCCGGTCCATCCTCTCCCGGGATGCCTCTCCCTCCAGCTGTAAAACATGGACCACCAACTCATCAACTTTTACTAGCTTCGTCGTCTTTTTTGCCAAGCCCTTACTAGCCTTCTATATGTCAGAACGTTAGTTTCTACTGAAGTCTGCAGCTAAATTCTCTAGATCACGCTTACTAACTAGGTCCTCTTGGACCTTACGTACCTCGGCTCTCACCCTCGCTACGGACTCACAAGTCCTGAAGATACTCACTGGCGACAGTGCGCAGCTGCTCCTCTACGGACAAAGACCTTCCCCGCAAGGATCCGTTCTCTCCCTCCGCCGCAGTCCCTGGAAGGTCATCAAGACCCGGTCGAGCCTGCTATCCAGCTCGCAGAACCGGCAAACGAGGTTTCCCGCGAGGTCCCTGAAGATGCTCCCGCTCATCCTGGCGAAGCAGACCGAGCAGTCCGCCAGAGTAGGAGGCATCCTCAGACGTCGTCCGGGGGAATCTTCGCCCTCTGTTTCATATGCGCGGTTTATCACTCACTAAGCTTACTTTACGCACACGCACTATTATTGTAATTAATAAATTAGGCCACAAGTTTCAATATTTCGAATTATAATTTACCACTGAACAAAAGTTTTACACTTCACGCCCGAAAAGATTAACAAGATATGGTCGGTTAATAATCAGTATGTGTACAAACGCGAATTCCAATCCAATAGTACTAGAACGTGTTACCACAAGCAAAATGGCGAAATGTTCTTCTTCAAAACGCTGGTCATTCGTGCGCATTTCTTCAGACGGTAATTGTTAATACGCTGCATAAATTATATTAGACTGTCTTGACGCTTTAAATAACTGCCACGTTATTAAAGAGACCCAACTCCACCGATATAAATTGTAAACAGAATTTCGATGGCGCCAAATCTAGTGCACCTTTAAAACATTGATAAAGCATTGAGTAGGCTACTATAATAAAACTACATTTTGCATTGTACTAAAACTACAATTTATGGGGCAATGTTCAATTTAAATTTTAATTATCTAGGTTTTGTATTTTTTGTACGACTAATTTACAGTTCGGGAACAACCCGTTACACTTCATTACATTGAGTCCTAAATTCATGCTTTCGATAACGACATACAGTCACAGAGATAATTACATTATTATATAGATTGACGTGAACTCATGACAACATTGCGAGGAAAACATTAGAAGCGGAGCGCACCTCGGGACGGACGCAGAGGAGCGATCTTATTGGCTGGATTCTAGCGGCCGTTACCGCCAAGGGCGAATGGGAACCGAGCAGTCGAACGGACAGGCTGGACATGTGCTCCCGTAACCATAGGGTCTGGGGTAGTTGAATAAATTACGTCCAATAATTGAAAGACTGAAATTGGGGCAGCTCATGTGTTACCAACGATGCCGTTGGTTGAATGTGATAGGGCACACTTACACCAGTTGATGAAAAGTGACTACGACCCCAACGCAATGGTCATCATAAAAAGAATTATTAAGTACTACACCAATTCAGGTATGCACTTGTGCTCATATATCATGTATTCAATGGAAAGGGTGAAATTTAGTGACTGTACAAACTATGATACGCTGCCGTACATGTAAAGGAATCGCTATCTTAGGCTCATCCGCCAACGAACCGGATAACTTTGAAGAGTGGGAGGTATGTTTAGGATGCAACAAAACATTTGGAAAACCGAAGCTAATTTTTCATAGCATACATTGCAATATAAATTTCCAATTTCAACGATATAGAACAATATCAATCTACGTTGACCATGTCGAGTTAAGAGTTTTTTCACCTTTCACGGAGGAAGGCGCTGTACGGTGTGAACCAGGAACCGACGTGGCGCTTCCGAAATGGAACTATTACCCAAAAACGTGTCCCGCACTTATCGCTCGCTCGCGCACTGATTTCTATCCAGCTAATTACCTGGTAAAGTATTATAATCTAGTTTGCGGTGGAACACTGTTGCTGTAGTCATACTGTTGTTGTCGTCAGGTAGAGAAGGTTTGAAGCCCTGGCAAAGAAGATGCGGTAGAGGTAACCGACGCTGCAACCTAAATAACATTGGAGACTGTACAACAGTGTGTCATTCTATGTGTTGAAACGAATGCTCATCTAGAATTAGTAAAGTAACTTTAACGAAAGATTGGTCCAGTCAACCTTCCTTAACAACGTTTGACTGTTCTGCATAAACTCCGTCGACTGTGTCACTTTATGTTAGCCTCGATAAACCTGCAAAATATCCAAGACAATCCCATCTCCGGGTCGTTGCTCTCAAGAGCATCACAGTCGGACAGGATTGGATGGTGTGATTGCTGAGTCCGTACCTAACAAAAAATTAGTCTTCTGTAGGCATTGTTGATGCGGTTGGTAGCCCTGTACCAGCTGGGCTGTAACCGGGGTATCAAGGATTCCTCATTCAATTTTGTCGGACCTGCGGTGTGCATCAATCTACTTTGATCTGAACTACATGAATACGCCCACAAGCTGAGTACATAACATATGATCCACTATGGGTTTAATCTAATTTACTTTGTGTTAATTTTATTTCATGTGAATACTGCGCAAATTTGGTCGTTTGAAGCCTTTACCGATTTGTGCACCTTTGCGGTGCGGTATCGCTAGCCCTCGAAGCCGTAGACGACAACAATTGATTCGGAATTCCTCCGCGCCGCAGTGGTAGGCTGCCATATTTTAACTATACAATTAGCCTAGACGTATTAATGTTCGCTTTTCAGGCGCGGCAGCGAACCCCAGCCTAGTACCTCAACCGACATTGATGAAGTTCTTACGCCGAGAACTGAACGGGCATCCGGTAATGCCGCCATAGAACACTGCTTGAAAGCCATTGCCGACAGTGCATCCTTGAATGCTGCCACATTCAAAATCCTGGCTGAGGTAGCCACAGCTAAGGCCCCCAAAAAGAGCCGGAGGAAGTCTAAGAAAACTCATTTGGATGTGAAATCAAGTGAATCCAAAAGCCATTATGTGCCTAAGCGCCTGAAAATCTCCAAATCCTCCGCAAGGTCTTCCGCAAACCCTCGTGGAATAAGTAAGGAAGCTTGCTCACTAGTCTCTGAGGATTCAGAAGCGCCCGTAAACCCCCGTGGCATAAGTGAGGGCTCCAGTGATTTTTTTTTGGTTCTGAACCTGAGTGCAACTCAAATTCCACTGGGGTACCCAAAAACTCTCTGGCTAAAGGCCAGTCTAGCAAAAACCCATCTTAGGGCATACACAAAGTAACTGTCGAAATACATCCGTTCTCCATTGCTACAAGACAAATTTTATATACTTCCAACTACACTCCAAAACTGACCTAAGGGCTTTTGCAGCAGGTTTAGCAAAGGATTATGGAATCACAAACGTTTCCCTAGCAGAATGGATCACACCACGAAACAGCCACACCACCGCATACCAAATCACTTTCCCAGGACGTGACACACCGGAATTCATAGCAACAGGGAAAAACAAAAAACTTACCCAGTGGCGACATGACCTGCAATGTGCAAAAAATGCCATGGATACGGTCACGTCATCAAATACTGCCAGCCATACATACCCCCCAACGCTGTAAGAGGTGCGCCGGGAGCATGACCGAAAGTACGGAACGGTCCGCCAACCTTAATGCTACCACTGCTCATGCCTCCGTCAGGCAGGCGACCGCGACTGCCCAAAGCAGATGGACCAAAAAGCAATGACAATCATACAAAATGACGGCAGAGTCACACGAAAACAAGCTATCCAAATCTTTTACGACGAAAACCCAAACTGCCTTAATTTAAATTACGCCATAGCAGTTAAATCCACAACTAAGTCTACCCCATCAGACAATACTCGCGTACAGTTAACACAAACTATTACCATGACCCCAACACTCCTCTCCAGTATTAACATTACCACAACCAGCCCAGCGACCGCCCTCGTAATTGAGGCAGGCGCCCTAAGCAATGAATCCACCAGTGCCCAGGAAAGCACTGCGATGGATGCTGCCTCGGTCGACTACGAGGAGAGGTCCAATAACCCGAAAATCAAAAGGCCAGGAGACGAAGATTCCTCCGACGACGATCACGGGGTACGCGACACCCTCTCGCCACGAAGCAAAAAGACATGCAGCACCCCAGAAACCACAGCTCGCCTCGATCAGAGCGTCGAACGACAATTGACCGTCTTAACTGCAACCGCACCCAGCGAAAACCAAAGTGAGGTATTCAACCCTCAGCTAACATGCCCAACACCAGAACATCTCACAAGTGAGAACGACCATTGCTTGCGCGAGGACGCGTTGCAAATCTTCAACGAAGAACTGATACCCCAAACCACTGATCAACCGTGCATCGCACTCGACTCAAATATCCCGACGGCTACTACTCAGCCCATCAAAATGTTAAAAAAAAAACTCCATAGAAGAGAAACGCGCTCGCTAGTAGAGAAAAGTGATCTGAATGACGGATTTTGTCCGTTCTACGGGAATTTGCACATAATATTTCACCTGTGCAATGCATGCAACCTTGAGTCAGCGGTTGGAAGGTGGCGGAAGGGAGGCAGCGCGAAGGAACTGGTTTTAGCAGCCGGACAGATGGACAGCTTTCGGATTATTCATAAGGTATGTTGATAGGTTAT